>KZ808061.1:160899-175200 GCA_000696205.2 Oncopeltus fasciatus | reverse complement strand
TTTTTTTTTTTTTTTTTTTTTTTTTTGGAATGCCAACCAATTGGGTCATTAATGTCATTTATGTGGGGCATCGATGAAAAGAGTGCGAAAGAAGAGAGCAAGAAAACAAAAGCAAAAACATGATGGAGGCCGCGTTCCAAAACAATGAACTTACGAGGATTAGTAACCTACTCAGTTACAGGTTCTGTTTGTATTTAGACAGTATGAGATTTCTTTGAAGTAAATTGTGCTGAATTGTTTTTATTGATAGTATTTTTATTATTATTCAATGTAAATAAATTTTCGTTCACTTTTAGTGCATAGGAATATAAAATACTTGTTAAGAGGGATACCATATGATCAGAAATATTCGATAATGTTTCCTTATCACTTTTACAAGATTAGTTGATCAGCTTATAAATAACATTCGTTCAAAACTATTATAACCTAAATTGTATTAGTACACAGGGAAAACTGGTTTTGAAAAAGTGAAGCCTTTTTTGAAAGAATGAACTGCAAGAGTAACCCTCGTTTCAAGAAGTCCGTGTCTTTTGTTGAGAGACTGGAGCTGGAGTATGCCCAGAATTATCTTAAGATTCATGAGTTAGTTGACAAGTGGCAAGACACGCTGGAGAAGAGCAGACCGTCCAATCTCAGGTTTTCAGACTATCTCACAGCAACTCTATGTAAGTATGTAATAATATAATTTATTGCTGATAATAAATAGATAAAATATATATTATAGATATGCATTTACTTATTTTGTCAAATTTGGAATACATTAAATCCATAATATTTTATTTTTCTCTCTAGCCGTAGAAATGAATTAGATAAACAAAGCTGTAATCATGCCGAAATACGGCACCCGGGTATCACAATCTTCTTTCATGAGAATTGCTTCGGCTTTGAGCAAAGTAAGCCCTACATAGTCCAGTCCAGTTCTTAATCATTTAGTCCACATCATAAATCAATTAATTTAATTATAAAATAATACATACTATTATTATTTATTTCAGGAGATAATGTAATGATGAGAAGTATTATTAAATTATTAAGCAATAATATGTTCATACACTCTCAGAGTAATAAAAATCTTTACTTTTATAAATATTATTTTTTGTATTTAATTCCACGTAAATTTTAACAATTTTTAATGCAAGGAAACAGAATAAAATATCTAACTGTCCCAGCCAGGACTCTAACCTGGATCTCCTGCTATCCGGACCGGTGCATTTACCATTTATGCTACCAAGACAAGTCTGATAAGTTAGCTAGTTAGTCAGAACTTATCAGACTCAACTTATCAGACTTGTCCTGGTAGTACAAATGGTAAATGCACCGGCACGGAAAGCAGGAGATCCAGGTTCGAGTCCTGGCTGGGACAGATAGTTTTTTTTTTCTATTCCCTCTCATTAATTGTTTGAAATTTACGTGGGATAATAAACCACAACCAAATAAATATTTATTATATAAGACACTTTGGCAAAATAGTCTATAAANACATTTAATAAAAATAATATTTTTAAATGTATCTCAAGTGTTTGGAGGCACCTCTTATTTTTTATATGTAGAATCAAAAAATAGGTATTTCGATTTTTTATAAATCCTTGAAAGAGTTTTGGTCAAAATATAATAGGAAAAAAGATAGATAAACCAAATTTTATAATATAAAAATATTTTTGTCGTCATTTGAATTATGAGATATTTAATAAATGACAATAGGTGCGAAACGTAATTTTAATGGTTTATGTTCAGTACAATATTTTATGAAAAACATCTATCAAGGAAGAAATTTTCCAATCTATGTAGGGTGGGGAAGGACTTCCCCCACTCTTCGTTCCCACTCCTATTTAATCTTCTTTTATCCATTTCTAATGAATCATCGATAATCTACTTTTATATACACACAGCTCATGTATGACGAATTTTCAAGTTCCTTATTTATCTACTTATGTTCTGAAGTGATTTTTAATTAGTAAGAGGACTTAAAGTAGAAAACGGTTCTCTAGGGTAAGCTAATTAAAGTTAACACTAAGCTTACTAAAACCAACTTTTTTTTTTTTTTAATGGAAAATAATTCTATTCAAAACTTATAGATAAATTTGTGTATGTATAAATAATCTTAGATGGGTTCTACGTTTTTAAATACTTCACAAGAACTTTTTCTTAATCTTTCAGCCTATGCAAACACATTACTTTATGGTGACCTAACAGATTTCAAAAAAATGTTGGATTCTTATGTACCACCTGCTGAAGGCGAAGAGGACGTCCAGCTTTCCGCACTCGTTCAGATTTGGGAGTATATCACCCCTCATGTGAGAATTCTATAACACAATACTTATCATAACTAAATTAAGGGGGATATAGTAAAAATGACCGTATTAAGATTTCAAAGGACTGTAAATGTTTTAATTCTATTTAACACCTAACAAATCGTTAATTTTGTTTATACAGACAGATCATATTAAGGATTTGGAGTCGAAATATAAAACATTCATTCTCACAAGCATTTACGTACACAAAGCGTACTCCTAGAATTTTTTTTCTTATAACTCTTTCCTTAAATTATTTTCTGCCAATTAATAAATACAAATAATTTGTCGATGGAATTCATTTGTCTCTCTCGATCAGCCACCCTTAATGTCAACTACCCTTCATCCAGAGAGGAGCTCGGGTTACCCGACAATAGATTCTACCTAAATCTCCTCCGTCTTCTCCTGACGCGAATGGCAGGATGGAAAGTCTCTTGTCCATCTCTTATTGAGGCGCCCAGGGAAGTATTTAGGTTACTCTCTGTACATGTATCGATTCTCAAATTGTGGAAAAGAAAGATTCTCAAAGTAGTGGAAAAGAAAAATTTTAAATATTATTTCTCTAGATCCTAGGTATTTGCAGCACAGAATGACACCTATTAGTAGATAAATAAACCAAAAAGCTTGTGAGTTTACGTTTTTGAAAAATTGCAAAAAATTAAGTATTAATATATTTTCTTGTAGTTTACTTAAAAAGTGGATGAACCTTTCTGGTAGCTACTTAAACTCTTTTCGTGGACAATTTAAAAGCCCTCTTAAGTGTGTTACAAAGAGAACAAGTTAATTTAGTTTGAAAATTAAAGAACGTATTTAAAGTATTTAAAGAACTGCTTAAACTAAGTGAGTTCCTGAGAATCGTGCGTGCTTGATGAATAATTGTATTTGAACGTTTCACATCATGTATCAATAAAGAAATTTTTGTTGTTTCATTATTCTAAAATTAGGCCCAAGCCTTACAATTGTTTTTAATCAAATGACATTGTAGATGACCCCAATCCTCTTGGTTCGATTCCATTCAAGAACGAAACTCAGTCTTTCGTTTCTCTTTAAATGCGACATGCCAAATTCCATTAAGAAAAGCAATTGTTTGTGGCTTCATGACCGCCAAATTCTAATTTAGGGTTCAGGTAAACCCCCACTCCTAATTGTTCAATTTCAATGTTAACTCCTAAATTGTTTCTGTTACCAATGAACAAACCTCTGTTTAGTTTCATTATTCTAGGCTAAACAATGCCCCTGTAATTTCGAAAAAACTTTTGTATTCCCGCTTTTTTTTTTCTTTTTTTTTTAAAGTTTTTCTCCCACTACAATCAATGGAGTGGTCCTTTGTGTATTAGAAAAAAAAAAGGCATGTCAAACAACTTTGAGTCGGACGGGAAGAATCGGGTCCATCGAATAAATGAACGGTGAAATGTTTTGAAAAAGTTTCCTTTGCATGTATTTTCTTGTATAAGTGTCAATTAAATTTTAGTATACCATTAGTTCAATCAAGATGTCAGAGCTTTGTATGACTTTGTATCAGAGGAAATTGTTCTGCCATATTCTTAGTTATCAGTAATATCAATAAATAGATAAATCTGTAGATAGAAGTTAAGATGACCAAAAGGTTAAAATATTAGATTTAAAGATGAAATTCATAATTCCCCAACCAAGCTTTTTAGAAATTCGATTAATTTTAGAAATATCCAGCATTTCTCCACTCTCTAGAAACTAAGATGCATTAAAAATAGAATCAGCTCTTTATGTACTTTTCCCATTTATTTTATGTATTTTTCTTTTAGGTAAGGGTGGTAGAAGCTGCATTTCAGAATATATACAAGTTATTGTAAATAATAACATGTTAAGAAAAAAGCGGAAAAAAACCAAACAATTATTTATAAAAAAAATATAAAACCTTTGAAATATGACTCTTTTTTTTTTCATTCTATATCTTTTTAAGAAAATAATATAAAATTAAAAATAGAATAACAAAAGCTAATATTTTGTAAACTCAACTAAGTTTGACAAAAATATTGAAAAACTTTCAACGCTATTTCAATATATACATAAACTTCTATCTATCAATCTATCTTGTTATAACTAATTATTTTGTTCTTTTAACTATATTTTCCAATATTTGTTCTACTATTAACAGCTATTCCTATTTATTTGCATTTTGATTAAAATAAATTTATACTGAATCCTCCTGTCACTATTGACTTATCTTTAAATGAATAAATGAAATGAATATTGTTATTATTTTTGAGTGTCAGAAATAACTGTAGACACTTATCATTCTGCAGAGAGAGTATATTATGCATAATCACAGGATTAATTTGATAAGTATAATATAGATTGATAAGTATAGAACACAAAATTAAGGGGAAATGGTCCCTTGAATTCAATTTAAAAATAAGAATGTTAATCTAATGCAAATGGGAGAGACTTTTAAGTTAAGGTTCGCTGCGAGGATGATTAAAAAAAATTACAATTTAAAAAAATAGTATTTTTATTATCTGCTGACGATTTGGCTTAATAGTCATGAATATGAATATATTTGTTCCATGTGGCTTATAATGTAAGCCAAAATGTCGGCAGATAATAAAAGATACACATTTTCTTAAAATTATACTTTTTGTATTAATCTTAACCTCAAAAGAGTGAATGCACTGGCCTTCTCCCCCTCTCACTCCCTCCTTGACTCCCTGCCTAGTCTCCTTCTTATCCTAGGATAAGGAGAAGATGGGTGCCAGATAGTCTATCGCTGGTTAACCTGGGCTCCTCTCTGAGGACGGGTTACGTCCCGGGATAGACGAGCAAGGACAACAATGTACACCAATTTTTTTTAATAAAGAGTTATATATTAAAAAAATCTTAACCGAACCCCAACAAAAATTCTCTACTATTAATGCATTACAGTTTTAGATTGCTTGATGCGGACGGAAATAAAAAGGTGGGGGGGGGGGCTGAATATGTAGTATGATGATTTCGAGATGCTACTTTGGATGTAGCGATGTTATACTTACCGACACTTGATTCTGTTTTGTTTTTCTCCGTGACGCTACAACGCATGTCGAAGGGCATCTTGCAACTCGGTCCGTCAGCTACTGCATTCCCTTTACAAAACCACCCAACATCTAATGACCCAACATTTTTAGATTGTGAATATGAAGAATTTCTAGAATGTACAGGCCAACTTTGGTATTTTCAGTAAATTGGAAAGATTTTTCGAATGATTTTTTTTATTTTGTTTATAAAGGGCATACTGTGGGGAAATGTGAGTGGCAGTAGCGTGAAGACCTGTTTATTGCGGGAGCCGTGTCGCTCTAGACGGGAGGCGGCGAGAGAAGGCGAGAGATATATGCAGGTACTAATGCACTCGGTCCCTGTGGGAAGATCGCTTCCTGCGGGAACCTCGCCCTTATTGCCTCACGTAGGGTACACTCTTCACGGGGGCCTCCTCTCCCATGGCCAGACTGGAATTTCAATTCGTCCAGGGGGGGGGGGGATAGGGAGCTGCCGGGATCTGATTACCGTACGTCAGGACAGAACAGGCGGCTGTCCTCGGAGGTAAAACACATCGTCGTAGTAAGTGCCACAAAGTACCAGCAGTAGGTATGATACCGTGATCTGACTGGGGACAGACATATATTAGCGTATTCTCAAGTATGTCCATGCAGGCGTTAGAAATAACAATGTGAGCCAGAAGCTGGAAATACAGTTGTTTTGGACCTAATCAAATCAACTTGGTTAATTAAAAAATTGTAATTTTTTTTTTTTTTTTTTTTCGGATTTCCCGTTGAAAATTCGAACTATTCACATTGAACTTTACTTTTGAAGGATTTCAATAGACCACCGATCCTTCATTGGAAAGGCTATTTTAATGGAGTCCGTTAAAAATAAGTAATAAAATAAATATTTCAGCTTCTTAGCAAACCTTTAAAAGGGTTCGTTAATGGCTAAAATCAGTAAAGAGTCGGTGGGAGAGAATATATAGATGTATTTATATATCTCGCTTTATTATTATATTAGATATAATGTCTGTAATTTTATTAACATTTTAATTTTTTACAAAAATAAATATTATGGAAAGAATGAAATTGTGATTGTTAGAAAGGGCCTATTTTTTTATTTTCAAAAATACTATGATAATTAATTTTGGTCTCTCTTTAAATCCCCTCCTTCATGCCCTGAGATTTCAACCAAAAATAAATAAGTTAATTTATTTGTAATAAAAAGCCTAAATACTGAATTCGTTTCCGTTTTTTGGAAATAAAAAATAGTGCCTTTCTAACGCTCACAATTTCATTCTTTCCTTAATATTTATTTTTGTAAAAATTAAAATGTTAATAAAATTACAGACATTATATCTAATATAATAATAAAGTGGGGTATATAAATACATCTATCTAAAATCTCAGGGCAAGAAGGAGGAGATTTAAAGAGAGACCAAAATTAATTATCATCATATTATCGTTTTTATTTGAGTTACGAAGGGCCCTATATAGTAATAAATAATTAATTAATTGTGGCATGTAATCCAATTCCAAGCTAGATTAACTACAGGAAATGCACAGGGAGCCAGAAAATATTTAATATTATTTAAAAATAAATATAAAGCAGGACGAGAATCTAATAAATAGCCGACAATGTTAGCTCCTTCGAATGCAAGACGACATATTCGTTTTACTTAATTGTTTGACTAGGAATAAAGTGCGGGGAGCTGGAGGGTTATCTAAGCTGCCCCTGGTGTAGAGTTCCCGGAAAATAGGACACCCGGGTTCGATTCCCGACTGAGGTAGTAAGATTTTTTTCTGGCTCCTTTTGCATTTATTGTATTTAAATTGCAGTTCATCTGTAAATAAGTCATCTTCTTGTGGAGGAAGTATGTCCAGCACCAATCTGATCTAAGTTTTCATTGTTGTTGTTGTGTTTATTATCAATAATATGACAGTCTTCTACATGTAAGCTCAACTCGGTCATCTTTGCGAGAAGCCGTCTCCATATGCTGGGCCCAGGGCAACCTCCTGCTTCTCATGCTGCTAGAGAGGTGCAGGTGGTGTCGGACTGTTCAAACATTTAGCGCACTCTGCCGACCACCATTAGTCAAGTTCGCCAGCTGACTAATGGTGGTGCTCGCCTTCCGACACTGTTTCCACCTCTTTTCCATCAATCCCAGAACCACCCCTAACCATCCCACGGTATTTTCCGCCAGGCTGGCCGCTATCGATCCACGGCCTCTATTGGCTATTCAGATTTGGTCAGGACCAAATTTGTTTTTTTCCATAGAGAAAATGTAGTGAGAAATTCAACAAATGTCCTAATAGTTTTCACATTCGCTTAAAAAATAAACTTTAATGGAATAGAATTATCTCATCGGATAGAAGCTGAAGCCGATATGAAAGCAGAGCTTAGACGTATAACAATAGCCTACATTTGATAAAATTTTGCATTAAAGGTGAAGAGGCATTTTGAAGTTTTATTTCATTGCACCTTTTTTTTTTTAAATTTAGCTATCGCGAAAGAGAGGGCTGTTTTTGCAGATACGATCAAAGGCATACGTTTGTGTTGTAGGTTATAACAGAGAAAATCATATTTAAACAATATTGTGCACAGCTTTACTCTATGTTTCATGAAAAATATGTCAACATTCCGAGCATTTTTTTTTTCAGCTTATCAGAAAAGACCGCAATTGTGTCATGCTCAACATTTTTGTGGGACGAACCATTTTAAAACTAATAACAATTTTTTTTTTTTTAATTAGAGAATGTTTTTTACATATTGAGTGCCTTTCTCACCTTGGCGATTCACGTCTTCTAAAAACACGATTGTTCCCTGTAACTATTCCCAATTATCTACAGGAAGCCGGCTTGAATGAAAATCTTTCATTTCACTGACATAAAAAAAAAACGATAAGATTTGCACATCATTATTTTTAAAAAGTTTTAATAAATATTTTACTTTCTGCCATATTTTACATAACCATAATTTCAAATGTTTAGTTTCCACCAGGTTCCGTCCATGAACTACTTAAGAATAATGGAGGAGGGGGCTATCTATAATCAGTGGGTAGCAATCAAATTATAAACAACCATGGAACGGAGTAGGAATAAAAATGTGTTCTGGGTAGTACTCGATTTGCACGATCTAAACGAGTCCCCTCGGTTATGAAAGTGTCTAATCTATACTTATAATTTAAAAAAATTCAAATATTTAGAAAAATCCATTCCTTATTCACAATGTGAGCTCAGTTTAAATTAAACCAAGATTCATAATTTTATTTTTAAATAAACTATATCTCAGTTTTATTTTATTTTAATTATTTTTAGTAGTTTCTTAGCTTTGCATTTTAAATTAATACTCCCATTCTTCAGACAGCACACACTATCCTGTGTAACGTTATAATTTCAAACATTATTTCCCATGTATAAGAATGTATATCTGAGGACTCCGACGATAAAGGCAATCTTTCCCGGGTCCCACGGTCAGTTATCTGTCAGTAAATCACCATTAATAACCCAAAACGGCCAAGGACTAGAACCATTTGTCAGCAATCTATAGTCGACACACAGTCTACCTCTGCCGGACACCCATGTTTGCTTGGGATAAGTGTATCATGTTCCATGCACATTATAACACCTGGCTCGAGGTACAATGCCCACTAATGGTTATCTATAATGGCTATTAGTGGGCATTGTACCCCATCACATAATTACAGTTGAAATATAACTATTACATAATTAAATATTTTGTAAAAATAGTTATAAAATGATATTCAAATTATATTCCAATAATCTAAAGCTTATTACATTAACTAATTTTTAGTGCAAGGGAACAGAATAAAAAATCTAACTGTCCCAGCCAGGACTCGAACCTGGATCTCTTGCTATCCGGGCCGGTGCATTTTCCATTAACGCTACCGAGACAAGTCTGATAAGTTATTAAATTCCCCGCCCTAGTGTCGAAAGTCCAACTTCCGAGGCCGACGAATATATCGTCTTATGGTTTTATAAATATTATATTTTTGTGTTATTTAATCCCACGTAAATTTTACCAATTTTTAGTGCAAGGGAACAGAATAAAAAATATAACTGTCCCTGCCAGGACTCGAACAGGCCGGCGCATTTTCCATTTATGCTACCGGGACCAGTCTGATAAGTTAATAAATTCCCCACACTAGTGTCGAAAGTCCAACCTCCGAGACCGATGAATATATCGTCTTATGATTTTATAAATATTATTTTTTTGTGGTTTATAATCCCACGTACATTTTACTAATGTTTAGTGCAAGGGAACAGAATAAAAAATCTAACTGTCCCAGTTAGGACTCGAACCTGGATCTCCTGCAATCCGGGCAGGTGCATTTACCAATTATGCTACCGGGACCAGTCTGATAAAAGGCTTCGGAGGTTGGATTTTCGACACTATTGCGGTGAATTTAATAACTTATCAGACTGGTCCCGGTAGCATAATTGGTAAATGCACCGGCCCGGAAAGCAGGAGATCCAGGTTCGAGTCCTGGCTGGGACNCGAGAAATTTAAATTAAAGAATGAGATATTATTTATTATTTTAGTTAATAATAATTTATTTATTATAATTTATTAAATATATAATAATAATATTTAAATAATAAAAAAAATCCATTAATTTAGATTGCTACAGGTCGAAATAATCCTGATTCCTGTATTTTATTAACTGATTTATAGTGGACATATTAAGGGGCGTAATAACCTAGAAGTTTATTGCCCTTCAATCTACTACTACTACTACTACTCATACGAAATAAAATTCACTTATGTATCTCCCAACGAAACAGCATTTTATTATTTAAAATAATTATCATTGGCGAATTCCCACCAGAAATGGAAGACATTAGGCAAATAACTCCATGACGGTAGAAGACAAATTTCATTATTATAATACTTTTTTTAACTTATTATTTTTATTTTTCAGTTTCTAACTAATAATTTTTCTCAATTGACTTGATAGTAAATTTAGCTTGTTTTTCCCTCCTACAAATAGTGTTGTACAGCTGTGTTAAGCCCTAGGTAGCCCTCCTTATCCTATTAGAATACTAAATTCTAGGGATATTTATTTAGAAACTTCAATATGATTATCTTTCAATGAAGTTTTAAATTTCTTAAAATTCAGTCAATTTAGGACACCCGTCTGCAATATATGGAATTATGTAAACATAAGTTTGTTCCAGGTATAAAGTGAAATTTTTAAAACTTTAAAAATCGAGTTATTTTATATATATATNAGGAATATATATATATATATATATATAAAGTATATGTAGAGAAAAAACACTCGCCGCTGCGATATATGGTAATCAAGTACTGGTGGGATATAGAGTGAACCACCAATTTCTCTTCACTCCTCACTGACGAAGGGCGAGAGATCGAAAATTTTACTTTTTGTGAATTTTTTTGTGTTCATTGTACTCCATATCCCACCTGTTCTTGATTACTTTATATACAGTAATCAATATAGTATATATTCCCACTCTCTCTACACACTTCGGCTTTAAAATATAAATTGACATGTAGTTTTTAAACGTAAATAGAAAAGTTACTTTATAAATAAAATAAATATTTTACGAATTAAATTAGAGGTGAAACTTATCTGCAACGCAAATATTAATATTACGGTATAGAAGCCTCAATTACTTGTTTTTTCTATAAACTTGGCATATCTCTTTATTATGTAAAATTGCATAACAGAATTGAGGGAAATTGATAATTGCAATTGCAATTCTGCTAACAGAATATAGGAGTTGATAATTACTTAAAATGTCAAAAAACGAGAGTAATATTCAATTAGAATAATTAAATTCAACACAGAAAGGTTCATTAATAAATATTTTAGGAGTTACTCACCAAAATCGTATAATGGGAGTGAGAGGGATTACCTGGAACATCAAAAGGTTGTAAAAAATGTTTTTTTCGCAATATGTTTTTTAGAAGAATGAAGCTCATCGCATATTTGTCTATCCATATAAAAGACGTATTCTGCAACTGCAGGGGATTACATGAGGTGGGAAGTTCAAATACAAGTGTTGATTTACAACTACATTATTGAGGAATTCGCTTAGTTTACGCAGCTCTTGCGTGTCGGGCATTAACAAATCTCCTATAAAACTCTATGCAGGCTTGTCACTGTTTTCCCCTATTATGAAATCAAGCAATGCCTAAGCCTGTAATGTTATTATCGCCATTACGTCAAATGTCATATGCATCTGAGTGTTTCTTACAGGATGTTAGCGGGAAACATCAGCATTGCAGATGTATGTATTGCTAATCAATAAAAATCCACTATTTACTACTACTTTTTTTGTATGTGTAAGAGTGCACGTGTGATTTGTGAATTCTACACGCGGCAAGTCCGATGCTCGCCGTAAGAGGCCAAGGTAGAGGGTGGCTTGTAACTCACCCCCCAGGCACTTAGCAAAAAGAAGTGCGGGGGGGTTGTGTGAAGCTCACTCGCCCTGAGAGGTGTGATATTGGCCGGGGGAGAAAAGTGACACTCCGTCCCTGGAGGACTGGCGTCACATCACCTTCACCCCCCAGCTGGGGGTGCACTGTCCAATTCCCCTGTACACCCTTCCTAAACCACAGCTGCATTCGAATAAAACGGCCCTCTTCCACTGTAGCTAATGCCTTGAATTTCCCCAACTTACATTAAGGTAGATCTTCTGATATACGAAGAATTAAAGCTCTGAGAACAGCACTTTCTGATGCTGCGAAACTTTAAAAATGCACTATAAACTATTAATTACCGTTAATTTTTAATGGGGGAAATAATAAGAAAAAAGGCGCCAGGTTGGCTCAGAGCAATCCTATCGCTGCGGGTCCAAATCCCGCCCTGAACGAGCTTTTACTTATGTAAAAAGATTGCCCTGAACCATGGATGTTTAGAATGGGGTGGGAACCTGTAGATGGCCCCTCCCTCCATGACCCTAAGTGGTTGAAAGTAAGGCTTTAAAAATAAGAATAAAACTAAAAACTGAGGTAAAACGAAATTTTTAGAAAACTAAAGACCATCACGCAGTAGCTGTATAAACTAAGCGAATTTCTCAGTTTTATTTACTTATGAGCTTTCACTGTCATAATCCTCCATGTATCAGATCAAATCTGAGTAAACACATTCTTATTTTCATTGCACTAAATTGACCGGTTCGATGTAGGAAGGACAGCAGAAAAAGAGCGGGTCTTGTAGAGGATCATGGAGTAGCAGCTGACTCCTGCTTTATGCTGAGGTAATGTTGTGAGCAGGGAAAGCCACAGCCTCCTCAATAATTAAGAGGACCATCACCGCCATTAGTGCGGGAGTAGAACCGCCATAAGCCGGCTACCATGAATAAGTTATATTTTAATTGACATGGCAGTGGATCCATTTGGGTCACGTGGAGACTACTTAGTCCGTAACGACTCAAACTTGAGGTCGACCTCACAAAGGAGAGAGCCCTCCCTATTGCTCCCTCCCTATTGCTCCCCAGGCTAATCTACTTTATTGGAATAAATCATGTTCTTTTGGGAATTATGCAACAACTTCAACATTCATCAGGGAATTACAAAGCTACTTAGGAAAAATAGTTAAACATTTTCATTTTACTATAAATTTTAATGTAGTTGTGGTTTATTATCCCACGTAAATTTTAAACAATTCATGAGAGGGATATAGAACAAAAAAAATTTAATAAAAGGGAATAGAACAATGATAGATTTTTTTTGTTATATTCCCTCTCATTAATTGCTTAAAATTTTCCTTTTACCTTCTTCTCCATTTCTTAATATTTGCTTACAAAGATAACTCTATCTTTAGTATATTTACACAATAAAGAAAGTTCTAATAATAATAATAATGAAATATTCATATATGATCCTGAAAAATTTGTGGTTCCTGTGCGATGGACTGTTAGAAGGAAATTCCTAGGGAATTTAGCTATTGAGGTTGTTTTCATGAAATTTTTTAAAATTTGCTTCGATACCTTCTCCCATCTACATTAAAATATATGTATATTGTTAAAGAATACAGAAGTAGGTTGCATGAGGACAAGACCTGTACTGGAAGGAGGAAATTGAAGGAAAACACCTGCTACCTTTGTCTTGGGAAGAGAAATTTGCATACTAAGAAATCTCCCGATGAGAATCTTCTAGGCTTTTCGTGCCAGCTCCACGAAGTTATAAAAGCAGCTCGCCAGCGGCCCCCTCGAGTCAGGGATAAGTTAGTCTTCGTCCGCGTCAGATCTTATATCTTATCTATATATATCTTACCGCTAAAAATGTAAATAAGGAGAGCCTTGTTTATCATAAAATTAATAAGAAATGATTTAAAATACAGTAAAGGAAATTGTTACTCAATTGAGAAGAAATAAAATTATTTCCATACGTTTCCAGTAATGTATAACCAGACTTTTTTATTAAACTACGTTAAAGGAGGCTACCTGCACTGAGCTCATATTCCCTAGGAAGAACTAGGCCATTTAAACATAGCTTTTAAACATAGTTAATTGCTTACGTTAAATATAAAAAATGTTAAAGAAGTAAACATATAGCTCACTAAAAAATAATTATTATCGAATAAACATTAATGTATCCTGCGCTTAAATTACATAGCTTAAAATTTTGACTGTTTTTGTTTTTAAGGACATCTTTCCCACTGACAAAATTGTTTTCTGGTGGAGGTCCCTAGAGTGCACTAGAAACAATGCGAGATTTTACTACGTCATAGTGACTTAATCAAACGAGGATCGGTTATATACATGGAATACACTGATATTTTCCCCTATTTTCTGATCTAGAAGTCAAGAAACATGGTAATTTAGTTTGCGTCATCATGAGGACACCTCATAGTTGCTGTTTAGTTTGGGTGAGGTGTACCAATTAACAGTATATTCTCGAAGAACAATATCAAATTATTTTATAAGAAAGAAATAAAATCATACATGCCCATAGATCCATAAAAAGATGTTGACCTCGCCAGAATTTTATTTTTTATTATTATTATTTTATGCAGGCTTGTCAC
>KZ808061.1:80122-97071 GCA_000696205.2 Oncopeltus fasciatus | reverse complement strand
GGGTGAGTGCACAACCATAATATATATATATCTTGCCTGACCTTAGTTATGCAATAAATTGATATTTTTTGTTCAGGTTCTTCTATTACGCAATCCTCTCCCTGGTTTTAAAATCATTTAAATTTCATCAAACATACCATCATTATGTTTATCTCGAATTTTACATCTTGACTCTGACTGTTGAATAACTGGGTAAGGAAATTGTTGTTTTATGCTAATGTCGTTCTCTAAACTACCTCTGCATCTCCTCTTATAATGCAAAAAATAAAAATAAAAATAAATAAACCTTTTACTCCTGTGAGAGATGTCCAATGATTTTAGGTAATGATCCAACCAAGGGTTGTTTATTATGGGGAAAGAGACAATTGACCGTCGCGGTTTATGAGTACCCCAATAGTAGGGGTTCCGTCAGAAAGGAGTCAGACTTAATCCTTTAATGGCGACGTTTCGGCTCGCAGTCAGCCATCTTCAGGGCAAGTGATCGTGTCCGTTAGCACGGCCAGTTTGGCCACAGCAAGTCTAGGCACAATGGGGATGTCAACAAATAAACAAAATTTCAATTTTCAAAACAAATCTAACCTCATTTCCTAGCCACTCGCCGCTTTTATGTGTACACGTCCTTCCCATCTTATGCTTTAAGTATAAGTAAATAAGAAATGACTTATTTGTATTTAAGAGCCTGTGGCTACAATAAAGGAAACATGGCTAAGGCAGTCCGAGATAGAGAGGAATTGGAGAAGCGGTCAAATTAAAATCTCAAATAACTGAATTCTCAAATATCTTCCTTATAAAATGGGACTTAAGTAAAAATATTACAGTTATAAATTTATTTATATAACCTTTATTTATATATTACATTCTGTTAAAAATAAATAAAAACATTTTATAATTTGATAACAATGTATAATAGAAAATAAATGATATAAATGAAAGTCACATGAGGAGAGGAGGTGACCAGTGACATCACTCTCAAAGAGTTATAAATGGTGGCAAAATTACTTTACCGTAAACATCTAATATGTTTTATAATTGTTTTCTTAACATTAATAATAAATGAGATGTTACACTTATAGAATTTCGTCTTACTTTAAACCCTTCTTCTCTCTTATATAATATATTCATCATAAGAAAATAAATAATAGAGAGGGAGATGTAAGAATAGTTTATACGGTTTTGCAAGAGAAAGCCTTAATATCGAGTTTGGTTTTTATTCAAAGCTCCACCCAGTACTCATATTAAAATTGTAATAAATATTGAAGAAATTTCAATTTGGTCTCTGACTAATTTCCTATCCCCCTTTACCAAGTTTAATCTTTAAAGAACTTATTCATCTACTTTTACGAAAATAAGCACAATTAGGGAATTCGATTTATTTATTTCAGAAATTAGAGACGCTAGGGCGCCTACAGAAAAATGTTTATAATTTTAACAGACCATTAGCTGCTCAAAGTAAGACTGGGGGAAAATCCAAGAATGTTGTCAATAAATGATTTATTGTAAGAATGTGAATAGCTTCATTTCAAAGCTAATAACATTGAACGAAATCAGTCATAGCACAATAAATAAATGGGTTAAAAAAAAGTATTTATTATTAGATGTTTTTAAATTAGATGAAAAACATCTTATAATAATACCAACGGTAAAAAAAAAAAATAAATAAAATAAATTTAACTCTCCATTTGAAAAGTATTTATTGTCTCTCTTACAGGTTAAAGTTGTTTTTGTCTAAACGGTAAATTTCATAAGTCGACTCATTCTGAAATTTTGTATACTTGGTAAACCCTACACTTCACAATTCAATTTAGCTAAGTAGCTACTGAAACATTTTTATTGCAATTAAATTTCAGAAATTTTGAATATTATTAAATTGATGAGAAGGAATAGAATAAAAAAATCTATCTGTCCCAGCCTAATAATTATTAGGGACAGATAAATTATAATTTGTACATTACATCGTAATGGAAACATTCCGGCCCGGATAGCAGGAGATCCAGGTTCGTGTCCTGGCGAGGACAGATAGATTTTTTTATTCTATTCCCTCTCATTAATTGTTTATTTACGTGGGATAATAAACCACAACTAAATTAATATTTATATTATTAAATTGACATGGTTGATGGTTGGTTGGCCGTCTCGAATATCATGTGAGAATGGTCGGGGTTTCGGCCAGGAAGAAAAAAATACACCAAAATTTGGAGTAATATTTTTATTTATGCCAACGTTTCGGCTTAGCTAGTAAACATGTTTACATACAAAACAACATGTTTTCTGCAGTTTACAATGTGAACAACCACCCTGGGGAGATTTCTCCACTCAACGCCATTGCCCTGATGATGGCTTACTAGCTAAGCCGAAACGTTGGCATAAATAAAAATATTACTCCAAATTTTGGTGTATATTTTTTTCTTCCTGGCCGAAACCCCGACCATTCTCACATATTATTAAATTGAGTTGATTAGTAATTTCTAAGCGCTTAAAAAGAACTATTTTCAAAAGAACATGAGATAAGTTACCTATTTCAGCGAGAAATATTTATATTAATAGTAATTTCATTATTACAGCAGTATAGTATCTGTGAAGTATATAATTCAGTAAATGAGTTTGTTTTTCGACCTACCAGTCCTTACGATTCGTTAACCCTGAAGATATTTTCACAGCGATATCTGTGAGGGGCGGTGGGAGGGGGTGAGTGCACAACCATAATGTGAAAGCCCCACCCATCTATACTTGGATAGTATATACTATATATATATAGTATATACTATCCAAGTATAGATAACCTCAGATGATTGAAAGTGATTTATCGCTTTTGAGTAAAACTATATTATTTCCCAACTATTAATTAACCTAAGCTTATATTTTACGCTACGTTACGATACGATTTAAAAAAAATCGAAGCAAGAGGAGGTGCATTTCAGAGAAAGGTTAAAAATATACTTTGCACTCACCTGCTTCAATGTTGAAGTGTTTTGTGCCGATGAATTGTGCTAACAACTCACATAATGTAATGTACGACCTTTCATACATAGACATCTACACTAATTAAATTTATACTACTTAGTGACAATGTTTGTAGTAACTAAAAAAGTTCGAGAATTTTCTTGAAATTTAACTTCAAAATCTATACTTATTTCCAATATACCTGATCCTTCATGAAATCCAATTATAAGGGATAACATAACGATATGTTTAATGTAATACATGGAAGTAATTAACTTTCGAAATATATAAAAGTAATTTACTCAAATTAAACAGAGGTTTTTGTTTGTTTAGATCCCATTTGACCTGGTCATTTACCCTCCTCCTTTCCCTTCCAAGAGGAGGGGAAAGTGAATTACTGGAGTAAAGAATCTTCACTTTCTATATAGATTCAGATACAGGAGGAGGCTATGCTGAACGCCAACAATTGCTGGAACATTGCATAATGTATTTTAATAATTGTCGATGCATTTTATAATAAACCTTAAAAAAGAATATTTAAGAATGCCAGTAGGAAATAATTTTTCACTATATTAACCTTATAAAATTAATAATTTTTTCTCATTTTGTACGTCTTTTGTCAGCCAATGAGACTGGAGGGCTGGTAGATCAAAGATATGTACGATATACTTTTTCATGAGTTTCTTTTATTGCTAACAGTTATCGAAGGATTAATGTTTACACATACACAATCGATGAATTCATGTTTATGGTAGCTATTCCATATATTGGCGACTGATTATTTGTCTTTAAGCGTCCTCGTGTACTTTACATTGACAAGCCCTCAATGGTTAAATTTCTTTTTCGCTTCGTTGAAGATGATTTGTTTTCCCCCAAAATGAGTGATATAACTGCGTTAATCTAGTTAGATGTTCGTATAATAATATAATTCGTATTCCATGATTATGTATTATGATGAATCTCAATAAAACTGGCAATATTAAGAGTCTTATTTATTATAAATATTAGTAAGTCCCTTTCAAATCTGTCAATACATTATTTAATGTTTATTCACTCGTGAACAATCTTCTCTTACTCATCATAAGATAAATTTTAACTGTTTTTGAAATTTTGATATTAAGAGAAAATCGATAAAGACTCAGAGAAAGTAATACCCTTATACTCATTCATATTCAATTACTTGTTGAATATAAACTTTTTTTCTCTTATTTGTTTACAATTTATTAGTAGAAATAAAATAATTAAGTAATTGAAGCAGCATCATAGCGTTTTCAACTTTCAAAGCTTCTTCAATTTTTATTGTAGCAATTTTCCTCAATTTGAGATATTTTTTTACATTTATTTGACATAAGTAAGTTTTAATTACTCTGTAGATAAGAAGAGAATTACTAATCAAATACTGTAGTAAGAGAATTACTGTAATGGGGTAGTAAGGTAGATTTGATACTTATTGCCAAGGCATCAAGTTCAGGCAGGTCGTTAATCCTTTGATAGGCTTTAAAATGGACAGGGTTAATGAGACATTTTCTTTTTGTCAAAAGATCATATGGTAAAAAGCCACAATGTTCACAGCTTAGTGTCAAGTGGAACGCAAATCAAACGCATAATCGTCTAGTGTAATAATTAATGTGATCTAACGTGAGATTTAAAACTTCAAGTTTTGGTTAACTTGCACTGAAAATTGTTAAAATTTTCGTGGGATTAAATACCACAAAAAAATAATATTTATTAATATTATTTGTACAATTAAATCCTTTAATAATAAAAAGCACTTATTAATCTTGTTCTTAGTGAGACCTTTAAAAAGTTCATTCATACAATTCACAGTATCTTTGTATTTACCTAGTTACACAATTCTAGTATTTATTTAAAGAGATAGTAACTTTTTTAATTCAAATTAAAACAAACACTCCAGCAAGGTCTATTTAAGTTCTATATAAGTATTTTTTTCTCTTTTTAATGGAAGAAACCAAATGTTAGTTATAAACAAGATTATTATCATGCCAATAATAGTTTTGTAACTTATTTAACTTTTGATAGCGGAAAAGCTATGAATAAGAAATGAATGGCGTCATTTAAATTTTTATTTACAATTTATAGAGACAAGATAATTTCAAATTCAAAACAGAGAAAACAAACTACTCCTTATTGGAAAGTTTTTGATTACCAAACTTCCAAAAGATACCAGATCAATCTAAAAATCAATAGACATAACCTGACATGCAATCGGGCATTGTAATCAGACTTGTTGAAATTGTCGAATAAGTTGAAATCTCAGTAGTTGAAGTTGAAAACATAAAGACCACGGAAAATTTTGTAATAAAACTATATTTCAACTTTGAGAGTCAAATCCGGCAATCAAATTAATTTTATAAGCCCAAGAATTGAATGGAGATTAGTGAAAGTATTGGAGACTAAAAAAACTAGGAACTATTCGGAAGTTCCGGAGTGATTTCGAGATAAAATGTTTCTATTTATGTTTTTTTTTTCATATACGTTAATGACGTCAATAATAATAATAATTACAGCATCTTCAAAACAAAGAAACATAGAAGTGTTAGCAAATAATTAAATACTGAGCCACAAATATAAAAGACATTGTGGGGTGAAAGAAATCCTCTCAAGGGCGGGAAAGAACATTGTTAGTGAAGAGCTGAGTGTAAGAAGTAGATGGAAGTGGGAGACATTATCTTCTTCTATGTCCTCTCACTTCCCCGGCCAATTGCACAATTACTATAGACTGTGTAATTGACCAGAGAATTATGTATACTGCATTTCATAAGTAATCGTCCTGTGCATCAGAACTAATTACAGAGTATTGCTTCAATACCCTTATTATTTAGAATCTAGTACCACTAAATGGGATAACCACTGAATATTTTCAGATTTTTTTGGACAGCTTTAGCAAAACGCCGCTTGAGGTTTTTTTGTTTTTCTATTTTCGTATTGTGTGAATTGTTAATTTCCTCAAGGTAAGATCAAGCCGGTCTCTGCAGAATGATAAATAAATCAGTAGTGACGCGGTTGTATTTTCAGATTTTAATTATACATGTCGTATACGACAACTGAGCTTAATCCAACTGATCTAGGAAAGTCCAACGTGTATTGAAGTTATGTCCATTGGTTTGAGCATTTCTTTATTCAGCAAGAATGTGAAGTCAGGCACAATAAGGAAGATATTTAAAAATGCAAAAAGATGGCTGAAGATCACACAAACGTGTATAGTTTTTAATTTTTCGCTACGAAATTTGGCTTGTTACTTTCATAGAATAAACAAAAATTGAAGTTTGTTAATAGCTGAAATCAGTCAAGGGCAAGGGTGGGTTTAGAAGGAGACCAACACCTAAAATTTTAGTATCTTCGTTTTTATTACGTTACGAAAGAAAGGTGTAAATAATATGTGTAAAATATAAATTATAAATGTTTGTTGTTTAAAACATAATTAAATAAACGGATAATGAAGAATATATTTAAGAATGTAAATACATGAGCATGTCAGCCTCCCATTTTTAATAGTTCATTCTCACTTATATCGTACATAAATAATTATAGGAAATCTTTCTAAACTATGTAGGTCATGCAAGACGTTCTTTTAATATGCTTGCTGGAATAGGGATTAATAGGGATAAAAATAATAATAATAATTAGGAATATAAAAATTATAGACGAGGGAAACGTGACGAGAGAACGAAACCTGTAAGGGAAAGAGGCCAATTGAAGGATGCCACCTGCTAACTTGCAACTGAAAAGGAAGTTAGGTTTACCTGGAAATAACTATTAGATTCCTGTAGGCCTGCCTCGCCACTTCCACGAAGTTATAAAAGCAGCTCGCCAGCTGCCCCACTGTCAGTGTTAAAAAGTTAGTGTTACTCAGTGTCAGTTTCCGTGACAGATCGCGTGTAACAGTTAAATGTTAAGTGATAGTAATCAGGAAGTGTATTGAGGCCTTTTTCTAAATAAGCAAATCTATTTGTATTTATTTGTTTATTAGCTGTAAGTAATTCATATTTTATTTATTTATTTGTTAGTTAGTAAGGGCAGTTGAATGGATTGTTATTGGTATATATAATATTTGTTATAATAATTTAACTTTAATTTATATTTGTTCTTAATTATTAGAGCACATAACAAGTATACAACATTTTAAAAGTATTTATCTACAGTAAATACCTTATTATTTATAATATTTATACAGTTTTAGAAAATAAGGAATTTCAACATTATGAATGGAATAAATTTCAACATTAATTCCTTGTCAATTGTTGATATGCTATTATATGATAAGGTTATGTCCCTCCGAAGGACTATAAGTCAAGCTCTTCTTTGATGTTTAATACTTTTATTATAAAGATAGAACATGCAACATTGGTTTGGCAGACTACACCGAGTAGCCTGCAAAACACATTTGCACATCCCTGAATGTGTTTTGTGTGTGTGCTTTTGTGAACTGAGAGGTCAAACTTCCATCTCTTGAACCTTCAGCTGGGAGAGTCTGACTACACCTGATATGGGTTATGAGGGAGAGGGTTTAGAGGGGAATCCAAATTTAAAATATTAATAGATTATTTTTTAGATTAGGAAAAAATTATAAAATATTGTTTAGAATATACTAAATTGAATTTGTTTAAAATACAATTTTCTAACATTAATTTTTGTAATATTTTGAAAGGAAATTTCGTATTCATGTTTGCTATTCAAATATTTGAATAAATTCATTTTTGGCTGGAATGGGACAAAGGGAACGGAGTATAGTAGATAAAAACCACAATTTATAGGCGCAATATATTCGTCATAATTACTGCTATTTAAAAGTTTATTGATCATAATAGTAGACAAATTTAATATCCTAATACTATTTTGAGCAATGTGCTACTGGGGTAGATATTTAAAAATGTAACTGCAGGGGATGAGCGGTTCCCTCACTCTACGGTCCCGAACATAGAAATTATGTAATAATATAAAGTTATTTATTTTATTTTTGTTTATTTGTGACCTGGTATAAAGAATCATAGAAAATCTCCTTAGATTACGTTGCTGCTTATCTGATCAGAACGAATACGTCTCAGAACTCAAGTCGTCAAGGTCTGAATACTGGTTTTTATCCAGAACAAGTCGTCTCGTGATTAACTGCATTTCATCAGCTTAAAAATTAGTATAATCCACGGGTAATTTTAAAATTTACTAAAATAAAATANTGAAAAAAAAAAAAAAAAAAATCTTAAAATGATGGTCATGGATGGACAAAGAGACCGTGAATGTCAAATACCTAAATTATGGTAATTACAACTAGTATACGTTTATATACGACTAGTATATGTTTATATATCCCCAGGACGGGAATCGAACCCGCAACTCTTGACTTAAGAATACCAAACACATCCACACAGCAAAACCGGTGCCCAATTAAAGATGAATTTAGTTTTAGTTATCAATGACGAACTCGTTTTAGAAGCCACTTTAATCAATCTCTCTCAGATAGCCCTGAAGATGGTTTACAATGTAAGCCGAAACGTCGACAGGTAATAAAAATTTTTAATAAATATCTTAAATTGTATTTTTTGATCAACCTTGACCGAACCCCAACAAAATAAAACATCTACTAATAGTTATATTATTTCTGAATAACCTTAATTAATTTAAACAGTTAACATTACCATCAGAAATGTGTGTGAACTTTAGCTTGATGTATATCAATAACACTTATTCAAATTTTAATAATTATTCGCAATTGGGAATAAATGAAGGAAATGAATTGCATAATCTTTAGAAAAATTCTGCTACGGAATTCGATTGTTTGCCGTTGCCTTGGAAATATAGTGAAATGAAGGATATGTATCTGGAGATTTAAGAAATAACAAATAATCTTTCTCTTAGGATTAGTCAGCAAGATATCAAGAGTAGACAATCTAGTTCCTTTAATTGTACCTGAATCTAATCAACGTTGAATATTTTAACTGAAAAGTTATTAAATTTAAAAAATAATATTTGCTGAATACTGAAACGTTTTTAGCGATTGTCTGCCTTGATTTATAAATGTGATTTATTAATATGGTTGGCTAATGTATTGAATTTGGATATTTGATCCTTGTTTGGTGGAGCATTCATTAATTTCGTGATTAATCCCAGTGATTGAGTTATACTCATCTTCAATTACTCTATCGACCTTTGAGGAGCTTCTGTCGAATCACTCATGAAGTCTCTTACCCAATGTTCGAAGGTTGAGTAGCCCCTTGTCAATATTGCTTGTGTTGTAATCTCAATGTACTTCATACAAATATTTACTGTATTTATCATGTATGCATCTTTTTTTAAATATAATTTTTAGCTATTTAACATGCCGACGATAGAAGATGATAATTTGGATGATCAAAAACTGACTGGAATGGGAAAAAAAAGTATGTGACATAAATAGATACAATTCAATTTATTTGTTTATTTTCGTTTTTCTCATATTTTAAATAAATATTTGTAAGTAAATATTAATACTTATATTTGTATAAATTTTCATTTAAAATTTCTTTTTACTTATATTTATATGTTCTAAACCACGAATCCAAAGTACCACGAAATCGGTATAGGGTTGTAAGAAGATTACAATATTTTATTATTTACCATCAATATGTTTTGCAGTTATGATTATTTCAATTATATCTCCCCTTCCCTACAATCCCGCACACGAATCAGATTAAAGCGATATGGGACGTCAGGGTAGCCCTCAATTCGTTCGGGTCTCGCAATCCTGACGCTGCGGGTTCGAATCCCGTCCATAAATAAATAAAAACTTCACCTCAACCATGGATGTTTAGAATGGGGTGGTATAGCCCCACCCTCCGTGACCCTAAGTGGTTGAAAGGGAGGCTAACACACACACACACACACAATAAAATAAACTAATAATGTCTCCTGTGGTTGTCACTTGCCGGGGTGAAATTTGCTATCTATATAATTATTTCTTCATTCGTAAAAAAATCTCTGATTAACTGTTATATTACCCCGGATCAGCTGCAGAGAAGTGTAGCATTCCATTCCTTTTTTTAGGGGTAAAAAATAAGCAAAATAAAAATATGTTTTGAAATTTGAAGAACATTAAATAATTTAAAACTTATTTTAAAATAATAATTTTAAATAAATCAAAGCATTTTAGTACAATGATTAATAGCTCGGAGTCAGTTATATGTAATAATAATTCTTAATATTAAACCAAATATTTGATGAGATAGATTACATCTCTCTCTCTCTCTCTCTCTCTCTCTCTATATATATATATATATATATTTATACTATTGACTAATTAAAGACCTATACAATNNNNTATATATATTTATTTATTTTTCATGAGTTTCAGATAAAGCCTACTTCTAACTAACCAATTTTACATGGTCATTAAAAATATATTTTGATTAAAATTTTAATGCTGGACACCGGGTAAAGTACCGCTTAAGTAATACAAATTTAGTATTTCTTAAAATAAAATTTTATATTTCTGATTACTCCCTCTCATAAATAAAGTTTTACTTATTAACAGAATATAATTATTAAACGTTTAAAAAAAAAAGTTTTATATTCTAGTTAGTGCTACTTGATGATGCATTTTTAATTAAAACTTGACTTCCTTATAATCACTAATTTTAAACAACATTATGAATATTAGTTCTCCTTGTGTTATTTAGAAATATGGCGTCTAATCTATAAACCATTCTCCGGAAAACTTTATTTATAAGGGCATTGTGTTTTATTCCGCTAACCTAAATATTACTAGGCCCACTCTATTGAAGACACAATTTTTAGCCATGTTTGTGGTTACAGGCGAAATACCACTGAGTCCTTGTTTCGTTTGTTAGCGAACACAGAATTTCTTTTCGCTTATCGAAAATAGTGTTTTGGACATCTGCCGTGAGAGCAGTCTAGATAGCTAATTATTCACAGGAATTAGCTAGAACTGACAGCCAGGAGTTCTGACTAGTTGTTTACAATACTAGCTGTCGAGTCAGCGAATGGTCGGAGATCCTTTCTCCCATTGAATTATGCTAACACTTGTGTAAATAGTTCTGTTTTCTTCTTTTTCCATATTGTTCTCGAGAAATACGCCTGCTTTTTGAAACTCTCGGATATTTTGAGTTCATCTTTCATGACGTGTCTGGAAGTCGCGGAGACTAGGGTAGACAACTGCAACAAGGAGACCTCCACTTAGGAGATACATATACAGAAATAAGGTTATAAATTTAAATTTTTGACGAAAGTGGTAAAGTCCTTTATTATTGAGAGAGCCAGGGTAGATCATGGGATCTGTTCGGGGTCTCTCAATCCCGGGATCTGCGGGTTCAAATCTCGCCCAGGGCAAGCTTTTACCAAAAGCTTCTACTGAGCCATGGGTGTTTAGAATGGGGCGTAAACCGAAAGATAGCCCCTCCCACCGTGACTATAAGTAGTTGAGAGGGAGGCCACACTCATCAAAGAAAAGGAAATATGTAATTTTTCGTTATAGAGATACATTGATTTGGGCAATCGAAAATTGCTTGTTTTATATTTGTAATGAAAAAACAAACTGTAAAAAATGGTAATGAAAAATGTTAATTTTAATATGGATTTGTGAAACGAATAGTTTGCAGTAAATATACGTACTTTACCGATTGAAAGTTGAAGATATATCACTCAGGATCATTCTTATTTAATAGTTTTATATAAAATTAGGATTTCTATAAACCTCATTATTTTTAGAATCTTAAATACACCGGTAATTAGCACTCGGTATTTTATTATTAGATAATAATAGTGCTATACAGATACAATTTTTTTCATATAAAATTTCCCAGTAAATATGATATCTGAAATCAAACATATAACCTCAATATGTTTGCTAGGCAACTAACTTAGCTACGTTATGCACATGTGAAGAAACATGCATAATTGCCTACTCAAGGACAAAGGTTTACTTCAACTTTTGTCCAGAGTGCATTTCAGATGGGAAAAGATGTTCGCTTAGACCACTCCGATTATCATTCCTTAACAATGTGTAAGCGTGCTGATAACGAGATATCACAGTTAGTCCTTGATAAATCTATCGCAGAATGGAGGAACCGGTCTCCTCATATTTCCACTTGTCTCTTCATACTTGAAATACATTTTGCCATCTTAGTATATGAGTGCATTTATATATTTTTGGATAAGTTTCCGAAGAAGAGGTTCAGAGCTTTAGCTGATACCAGGTCAACTATTCGTGTAGTTGTGTTACCGCGACTTAAATTTTATAAAATCATATTTAGACAGAAAAGGCGAAAGGGTTTTAGTAAGAAATCAAAATTTTAAATTCTAGCTTATTCGTTATTACTTGCATTATAAACAATGTAAGCAACTTATTAGGTATAAACTGTAATGTTTTTGCACTTATATTGAACAACATTTTTTTTAATTGCATATTCAAACAAAATAAATTCGATTCCTCAATTCCAAAAAAGGAAACTAATTTGGATTTGGGCTTCTTAATGCTTGACCTTTGCAAATTGTTAGGCGAATTCGTATTTAGTTGAAATTGATTGATTGAGAGAGAGAGAGAGAGAGAGAGAGAGAGAGAGAGAGAGAGTATAGAGACAGGCGGAATTGAATAATCATCAATATATTTGTTATGGAAAAATTGTATCATATATAAAATGTGTAAAATTAAATTTTCCACGTGCCCTATGAAATTCACAAGAAAGTATTTATGAATGAAGCCCTCCAGGTCGGCTCAGAGCCATCCTCATGCCAACTTGACAATTTTTTTGTCTTTAATAATATAGGATAGTGGTGTCACTGGTCGGTCACCTCCTCTTCCCATGTGACTCTCATTAATGTCATTTATTTTCTATTATTCACTGTTATCAAATTACAAAATGTTTTTATTTATTTTTAACAGAATGTAATATGTAAATAAAGGTTACAAAAAAATAATAATATAGGAAAAGCTGTGTTACATTACATGGCTCCAACGTGATTTACGTTTTCTGTAATAGACTATCAAGCCTAAACAAGACAGCAAATTCCCAGCCAAAATAATTTTACTGAACACTTAGAAAAATGTAATTCATTTGGACATTACTAATTTTCCGGGCATTTATAACAGTTCTCTTATCACAGTTCTATTTCCTCACAATGAAATAGAACTTGTCATGTCTGCACTGCTACTCTACTTCATGGAGGGTTTGAGGGTGCTTAAAGGGGAAAATATTAAAGTATCTTTATGCTTTCTTTATTATTAGTCTTAAAAAAGTTTATATAATATAAAAGGTTAACAAAAATAAGGTCGATAACACGTATATCTAGAGAGAGATCGGAGAGGGTTTAGAGAGAGGTCAAAATTGAAAATCTGATTTTGTTCGTTATTAATGGGATTTTGAAAAGGGATATATATATATATACACTGGGGGACAAAAAAAACCGGCGCACCTGGAATTTTACCTGAAAAATGCAGATTAAATAATTATTTTTGTGTGCGGTGTAATAACTGGCACGACAGATCAAATGGGAGTACGATTCCTTATGTTTTGACAACAAATGTCTTAATCCTCTCTAGGATTAATGATATAAACTGAAAGATGGACTCAAAAATTCATAATTTTGAATTCAGTTTGTCTCCAGAAACACATTGATTGGCGTTTCTTCTTTCCTTTCTTTCTTAAAGAGAAAATTCATAATTTTAAAACATTAAAAATGGTTTTGACGTCAAGGTTGTTGCGCGAATTATGGCGTTGATCGAAGATGGCCGAAGCCAACGATACGCGGCCAGAGTTCATGGACTGCCTGAAACAACAGTTCGCCGGGCAGTTCAGAGGTTTCGCGAAACTGGTAGCTATGCCAGGAGGCCGGGATCAGGCCGTCCAAGAGCGACACTCCCAGCTGATGATCGCTTCATTGCTCTCCAGGCCCTCAGAAATCGCTTTCAATCAAATGTAAGCGTGCGAACAGTAAGGAGGAGGCTTGCAGAGCTCGATATCCACTCCAGAGTCCCCGCATCCGGCCCTCTGCTCACCGCAGCGCACCGAACAGCTCGCCTCAACTTTTGCCGAGAACATTCCGCCTGGACAGAAGTTGATTGGGCCTCTGTTCTCTTTTCTGACGAGTCCAGGTTTAACCTGTACGGTACAGATGGCCGAGTTCGAGTGTGGAGAAGATTAGGCGAGCGATATGCACAGTGCAACATTAGGGGAAGAGTGCAGTTTGGAGGGGGCTCGGTGATGGTTTGGGGTGGAATTTGTTTAGAGGCTAAGACAGACCTCTATGTGTTCCGAAGGCCAACGCTTAATGCACATACGTATGTGACTGACATTCTGGAGGAATATGTGGTACCGTTTGCCACGTTTATCGGACCCAATTTCCTTTTTATGCATGATAATGCACGGCCACACGTCGCACACGTTGTAAGGGACTACCTGGATGAGGTAGGCGTCCGCACTTTGGAGTGGCCAGCTCGCAGCCCTGACCTCAACCCTATCGAACACCTTTGGGACCAGCTTGGAACGTCCATTCGGCGACAACAGAACCCAACAAGTGACCTCCAAGAGCTAAGGACGGCTCTGGTACGTGAATGGGATCAGATACCTCAAAATCGTGTAGCCAACCTGATTCGCAGTATGCCTAGAAGAACCCGGGATGTTATTCAAGCAAGGGGAGGCAACACTAATAGAGGGTTATTTTTCGTTTAGAGTTGTTTATTTTTTTTCTAAAAGTGACCATTTTTCTTTTCTTTTTCAATAAAGATTTTTTTACCCACTCATGTTGTGTTTTTTAACCTTTATTCTTGGTATACAACAAACAGAATATATCACAATAAATAAAGGTGAGCAAATTGTGACCTTTGACCTGTTATAAAAATGTTTATATGCATTTTTCAGGTAAAATTCCAGGTGCGCCGGTTTTTTTGTCCCCCAGTTTATATATACATTCATATTCTATAATTTTTTAGAAAACTCATATTAAAAAAAGATTTTTTAAAGTGTATTTTTTTTCCTTCGATACATAATTTGACTATAAATATTATTTTTTTGTGGTATTTAATCCCACGTCAATTTTAACAATTTTTAGTGCAAGGGAACAGAATAAAAAATCTAACTGTCCCTGCCAGTACTCGAACCTAGATCTCCTGCTATCCGGGCCGACGCGTTTTCCATTTACGCTACCGAGACTGATAAGTTATTAAATTAGTCATAAGACGATATATTTGTCTGCCTCGGACTTTCTCATTTACTATTATTTATAGCTGTCTTTAATGACAGGTTATGAAATCAGCTATGATTACGCAACTTACAATATTAAAACTTGCATTTCCTAATTATTATCCACGAGAAGCGCATAAGATCGTTAAAACTATTAGAGCGATAAATCGATAAAATTTGCTTTTTCACGTTAAGAACAGGATGATCAGTTGAGTCTGTTCAAAGAGGAAAAAAAAAAACAATTTTTTTAATAAGATTTTATGGAATCTTTCAAAAATATTCTCCCAGAAACTCATGTTCAACAATCTTATCTGTAGAAAATCCTTGGTAAAGGAGTAGTGTGCAAACGAAAGTGTAATTGATTAGTAGATAATTTTTGTATTAGTCATGCGGATATTTATTTTATTTGTCACATGAAATGTATAATATACAATATGTATCAAATGTTGAGGCCGTACTGATAAGAATACATTACCAGGTGGCATATCATTTTCTGGAAGGCACCAACTAATTTATTCCACCACCTTGAACGGCTTTCAACGGAAACATTCCATTTGCGTCACAAAGTCTCTTATGGCTTACGTAAATTTCAAACGAGTTTTATGTAATGGTTATACTAGTTTTGGTTTGTTTTGGCAAAACAATTAACTCTTAATGGAATCGTTTCCCTGTCGCACATTCATCAAAACTCAAAATTATTTCTTATCTTCATAATAAAACAAAGTATCAACTTATGATCTCAAGCAGTTATAATAAGGAGGTTATACCCTAGTTCTTATACACCTGGAAGTTTTGGCGCCCAAAAGAGGTTACGAAAGATCTTCATGAATATTTAAATGTTTCAAATTATTTGTTGAATATGCAGTTTATCAAACGAAAACTAGAAATTTACACCGCTAAAACGACTGCTTAAATGCGTCGCCCCCCCCCCCACACACACATTTTCGGCACCGAGCAGATTCATGTATCAAGTTCTGGCACAATTATACTCCCATATTCATTTGAAATTTTCAAAATGACTCTTGATGTCAGGTATCCGCAGGCGATAACATATTATGTTTATATTTTGAAAACCCTCAAGGCTCATTAGTATTGCTTCACTGTTCCAGGAACCAATACAAAAGGAAATAAATCCTCCATGACGTTAGATATTTATGCCAGGATACTTAGCGATTCACCTTGTAGGATAGATAAATTCCTTCTGTAGGGTTACCCCCACCCCCCTCCCACTCTCTGTTCATTTTTGTGAAGTGATCAGGTAATATTGACTTTCATTATTCAGGGAAAGAATTAGGTCGTTTTTCAGGTCGTGGGCCTAAATACCCTCGACCTTACAGTAGCGGTGGAAGGTTAACTGTGTGGGTGTGTCCGTCTTTTGTAAGGTCAATTTTATAGACAGAAACCATTCTATTCGGTAGCAGTTAGTGAAGTCTCTTCCGTCGGCCAAATATGTATCTTCTTTGAGCCTCCAGCCAGTAACCTGAAGTTATTAATAAATACATAAGTAAATAAATATACATTCACATACATACCATTTCTGCAATAAACTATATAAATATAGTCCCATCATTGACGTAATGAATGAATAGATATTAATGGCTGAATATTGAGTAATAAATAAATTAGTTCAGTTAAGAGGACCAACAAATTAAAAATTGGTTCGATTGGTTTTAGCATTCTTATTTTGATAATAAAATAGAAATATTTATTCAAAATTTTATGAAGGTTTATAAATTATTGATGTTAATGATAAACTATTAGAATCTATTTAACCAATTGTTATGTATTGTTTAACATATAATTATGTATATAAAATTATTT
>KZ808061.1:67399-79990 GCA_000696205.2 Oncopeltus fasciatus | reverse complement strand
AATAATATATTTTATTTATAACACATAAATATATATATATATATTGATTAAATATTCCATAAATTCCTCTACATAACATCATGCTGACATGATTAATTAACCTGTTTATTTTCTTGTTGTGTAAATCAACCTAATTGGCTAATATGATAAATTGCAGCCTATGATTACAGATTAGATCGAGGTCAATAGTTTACGAAATGTTCACCTTGGTTTTATCTTCTACCATATTAAATACCATTGCACATTGTTATCTCTGGTATGGAATTGGCATTAATAGGGAAATTAACGGAGGAATGTTAATTATTAATTATGCATTTTGAAACATCATCAAGAATCGATAGAATGCGTCACAAATCTTACATTTAAAAAATTTCCTTCACGTCAGTACTTTACTGAATATTTTATTATTGATACTAACTCAAAATTAGTGGAACTTGTTTGTTCTTTAAACTGCTAGATATCCTTTAGATGGGCATTTCCGATAAAATGCAGAAAAAATGCAATCCAATGTAATCTAGTTGTCTATTTTGGGACTGAACAGTAATATAACGGAAGTGCCATTAATTGATTGGGTGATTTTTACTAATTGCCATGCCCAAGTTTAGGCTTAAAATGTAATTGTCAGAATCAAATGTAGAAAAACTTTTATTTTTATTTTTATATATTGTTTCTAATTTTGATTTGGGCTTGAATAAGGGGGAAATTTGATAAACTCATGACAGTAATAGAGTCTAGTAAGTGAACATGAATAAATAAATAAATAAATCTCATAAATATCACTTCCCTTTAGTTATCAAGAAGTATAGGTCTATGTGAGTAATTGTGAAGGAAAGAAAGGGTATACAAATATAATATCTTTAATGACCAATTTTTAAAACAATTTTTTCATATTCATGTCCTTTATAAGTAAATCTATGTGTTAGCAGTATATTTACATAGTATAATATCTGTAAAGTGTGATTTTCTCTAGCTTATATTTTCTTATACTTTTGCACAATCGTACACACACAACCAGAAAACAAAGTACTTATATATATATATGAGAGAGAAATAAAGAAATTTATTTCAAAGGTGAAAGCATTCTTTTTAGCCCATGGCAATCTTTAGAGACCTTTCTTATTTCTTAAATAGTCTTCTTTCCTTAAAATTTTCTGAATATTTATAATTTAAAAAAATCAGAAATTAAACATAAGTTTATATATGTTTCAAGCTCCTGTTTGAATGCCCTTGTATGTAATATTGTTTATTAATTACTTAATGTATGAGTTTTTTACTGATATTAGTAGACTAAATGATAGCAGTCTTTATACTCTAATTTCAAAATTATACAATGATAACCTCTAGGGCTAATAGCATTCTTTGACCATATTTAAAATTCGTCTTTTTATTGTAATTTAACTGATACTTGAAAGCTAACAAATAAACAATTTAGCTCCTTAATAATGCTTTTCTTAATTATTAGTAGTAAAGAAAAAACAGTTAAGAAATGAATGACAAAAACTTTTGCCCAAGTGTTATGTCATTTTGCCTATTTTTTTTTTTTAAGTAATATATCTCATAAAAAATATATGGCATAGATGACATACAGGAATAGCACCAGCTTTGATTATAGTAATTAGTTTGAAATAATAATGTTATCATATTACAAAAAAGATGGCAGACTCGTGGAGGTTCACGCTTTGTTTATGTTTCTACTTAATTAATGTTTATTAACAAACTTATCGTATCATTGAATGAAGAGATTACTCCAAGTTTGATTTAGCACAAAACTAGCTTTATTATTTCTTCAGCTGAGAATGGAAACAAAAAATAGCTTGTACAGATGTCAATCATTACAAGGTTTTATTATATTTCAAGTATAAATAAATGTGTATTTCTGTTTCAGGTAAGACCTCTGAACAAGATAAATTCATGAACGCCTATCATCTAAAAGTAAGAATTACTTGCATGTTAATTCCTATACATTTAACGTACTTTAGAATTAAAAGTTAAAGATAAATAAATAAAAGCAGCAGAAGTTGTTTTCCTTATGTATTATTAAATCTATTTAGTAGGCATTTTCATGATATTAATCATTATAAAAATTGGAGGAAATAAAATTATTTGAACGATGAGATGTGAAAATATCTCTTTGAGGCACAAATAGCTAAAAAATATCCGTTTTCTGAATGAAAAATGTTCCTGGGGCTGGCTTGGGATTTGAAAAATATTTACAGCATTTGGAGAGTGACCGATATAATGATATTTTTTAAAAAAATAGACACTAATTATGGTGTCTCCGCCAATGGGAGAAATTCAAAAATTACCCAAGAATGAGAAATAAAATGGTGCACCGCATGACTGAAGATGTCTCGGAATAAGCCGAAACATCTTTTCTTTTTTTTTTTTCCTNTTTTTTGGAATTGTTAAGCTACTAAATTACGGTCTCAGGAGTCCAAGAAATGTATTTGATCGCGGGTTACATTTCTCATTAACCCCTACTACAGATAATACAATTTTTCCTATCAGGAAAAAATATTTTTGAATATTTAGTTCAATGCTAAATGTCTATTTTCGTTCCACTGATATCAACAAACTCCATCAGATGTTTTTTTTTTTTTTTGTTTTTTTGTCCTTCATTTTGGTCCTAATTTTATATAAGGGGTGCGAAATTTGGAATTGATATTCAGAGTATTTTCTCCCATTTATCATAGATGTTATGACTCCAAAATATTTTTGTTCGGTAGTCAGTAAAATCACATCATTTATAATAGAGGTAATACTGAAACTCTACAATTTATTAAATATTTTTCTTCATCTCCTGCGGTAATAATTATCTTTAAAGAGCATTGGAAAATGTTAAATAACACTGAACCATTATTAAAAAATATGATCAATAAAACCTGTTGATTAGAAAGGAGAATTTTCCATTTTTTAAACTAATTTTTTAAAGCACTATTCAAAGAAATTTATATTTAACGAAATTTGACGCAGAAATGTTTTAACATTTATTCAAAACTATACTCACTTTCACAGAAAAACTGCATTATATAAAGTAAATCTATCTCTAGCAGTCGTAATTTAGTGGTAGGTAACTCAGCATCTAACCTTAAAATGATAATTAAATATATTCACAATAAAGGTACAAAACATGATGATTTCGCCTGACTTCGTATAAATTTGACGTTTTTTTGTAATAATTTATTTTAAAAAACTTTAATGCTTATGACGACATAATTATTTATTACATTTCACATGAAATGGCACATAACATTAAAATAAAATATATATATACCTTTATGAGTAAGACAAAATGGGTCCCAGGTCAATAGGCGGAGTTCTGCCGTTGAAGCAATTTTGAAATTTTAACTCTTAATTTAATTATCTTAGAGTTGATATATATAAGTCACATTGTTGGATGAGAGATCCTAAATCTAAAATTGCATGAAATTTGATTAAACTATTTTCAATAAATTTCATATGTGGTGGTAGACATTCTAGGAGTCTTTTAAAAGTGTGAAACTCTAATAGAAGGGTTTCAAATTTTGATACATTAAATCGATTACAATAGTTCATTTTCTAGAAAACAACGGAAAATAATGATATGACCAACAAATACAAGTAAAAATGGTTGATATTGTGTCTCTTTATTGGAGCAGTGTGTCCGTTATCACCCTGCCTTTATATGTTTTCGTTTAGTTATTTCTTAAAGATCGTCTTAATCAATTAAATAATATTCAATAAACAGTTTAATAAGGTTCGATACATAATAATTATATAATATATAATGAAAAATATTTATAAACCTTGTAAATCATGATAAGTCTTGGGTTAGATGAGGTTTTTTACTGAGTTGAAAACAATTAGCAGTATATATTTCGCAAGTGTCTATTTAGATTTAACTGCAAGATTATCTGATAGTTTAATTGCATCTTACTGCAATGATTGGGCAATGACTGCATTGTAGAGGGGCGTCGTTACATCATTACGTGATTTGCTTGAGTTTATGTACTAGAATATCTAAAAAAACATAATCTTAGTTCGGCATTTACTCAACAGACGTCAGCACATTATCAAATATGCTACTCACTTCTCCAATCATCTGTGACTTCTTCTTCCACTTGATGACTCCAAATGCCGCTGAACATCATATGTTGTACATTCTTGTATATTTCAGCCCAAATATAATTTTGAACTTCTCAAATATTATAATTAATTTTCAATAATAAGAGCCCGTCTTAAATTTTGAGGAAAATAAAATTAATTAATTTTGAATATGATGCACGAATTAAAATGTTAATTGTAAAATTTAATGATTAAAACTAAATATGTATTTATTTATGTCTAACTTTGAAAAGCTCCTGCCCCTGTAAAATTTGTTTAAATTTTTTCAAAATACTGAATTGAAAATGTAAATCAACAAACTAGTAATTCAACAAAAATAATAAATTTTATGTTTATGTTCTTCTCTGATATACTTCTAGAAATAATAAAATAACAATCACTTAGTACCCTAGCAACCATGGGTTAGAACACGCAATTCGTGACTCTCTCCCTTCGCTATACCTATAGCCCTGAAGAAGGCCTGAAATTCAGGGCGAAACGTTGGCTAACATAAAACCATACTTTTGACCGAACCCCGATTATCTCCTCCTCCTAATAATATAACAATTGTTTTGAAATTAGCATACTTATTTGTGTGTGTGTGTTTTAGCCTCCCTTTCAAACATTTAGGGTCGTGAAGGGAGGGGCTATCTACAGGTTGGCAGCCCATTCGAAACATTCATGGCTCTGGACAAGGTTTTATTTATAGATAAAGGCATTCCCTGGGTGGGTTTTAAACCCGTTTTAAGTGACTGAAACTGATTCTCTTATGGTCTATAATGTCTGGCGGCATGTTCGAGACTCGCATAGGGCAGACTAAGTGCCTGCTCAATGCCATTGGGGTTAGAATAGGGTAACAACCTGTAGATAGCCCCTCAGCTAGTGATCATTAGTAATTGCCGTGTAGGTACTTATCGGGAACTCAATTGCTTGCCCACTGACGTCAGATCGCCTTGTCAGCAAGTTGCCCCTCCCCCCACTACTTCTGTCACCTCTAATTGGACTGCGCTTCCACGCTTTGCATCCCGGTTGCACGAAGGTATTAATACTCAGGAGCTGCGTAATCTAAGCAGATTTTCCACGATTCTAAAAAATGTACATAAGTAAGAGTAAACGACATAATTCCTTAGAGATATTGTGAGCAATTACAAAATGTAAACTTACTTACAGAATGTAACAACCGAATAAATACATTTTTAAAAATACCGTAGAGAACAATGAGTCTGTAAGTCACAGGACTGTAGTAGTGGACATCTACTAGAGTATGACCGCGAATCTACGAAGGCGAGAAGCGGTCAATAATCTTAGTTACATTCATAAATTGCTTCCGTAATATGCGTTTTTCGTAAAACATTTATATCGTTTAAAAATAAAATTTTACACCTATTAAATTTTATAAATATTTCTGTAATTCAAATAACAACAATGATATTACGATTATAAATTAGTAAGAATATTTGTCATTTCCCTTTAAACTCACAATGAAATGCCTAAATACTAAATTAGATTTCTATATTTTAAAAGTTAGAGAGCCCGCCCAACACTCTAAATTACTTTCTTAAATATCTCTCATAGTATGTTGTTTTTATTCAAAGTGTTATAACAACATAAATGTTATAAAATTACAATTTACACCTACTGTTTTCTATACAATTTTTCGTTCCGCTAATAATATCGAATAAATTCAAATTTACAGTATTGGTTCCCTTTTACCCCTCCTCCCCCTCCACGACCCAGCTAACTAATGATTTTAGTAGTAACGTGTTCATTAAACCGTTTGCAATAAAAACCTTAAATACCGGATTAGGTCTTTTTATTTATAAAAATTTCAGTCGCTAGAGCGCAAACAAATATGAATATATAATTTTGTATGCACAATATTTTTAGATTCTCCAATATAGAATCGGAGGAGATCAACTGAAGTTTTTTTTTCATAACTCGCTTACAAAGTGAATAACTTCATTTGCCCATGTGATATTTACCAAAAAAATTTCAATGAAATTGCCAATAAACGAATAGCTAAGAAGAGATCTAGACTTTTGATTTCCTAAACGCCATACTTTACGCTGAAGTATAAAAAGTTGATAAGTTTAAGCATTGTCATTTAATTAGAAGATGTAAAATTTCATTGAGTATTGGCGGATCGCACACAAAAGAAGCTGAACGTATACATGGTCCGCCATTAACGCATAAGACCAATTTCCCTGACTATTATATTGAATATGAGAAACCATCTTCTTCTACAAAACCCGAAGAAGTACTCCTTCCCGCAGTAAAAGATTTTTCTCTTTTGGCCACAGGACGTGACAGTTGGTCACTGGTACACACTTTAATCTTTCCCTGCCTCCTGAATCGTTCTCATTTTAGCAAAAACAGCGAGTGAGTCACTGTACCAGGACTTCCAGGACAACAATCCTTTCCTTATCTGATTCCTCTGCTGTACGCGTGATCCTTCCTAATGGCTGTTTCGTCCTTTGAGACTGACGGCCGGCGAATGCTTTGTTGCCCCTTTACAATGGGATGGGTAGTCCAATCATTCTTGCTCCAATAGTAGAGCATAATAGAGCTAGCTTTCGTTCGAGACCACTATGTTCCTCCCTACTACAAAGATCATATAAATAAGAAGGTATTACGATAATATGTTCTCTTTAATGTATAATGTACTCAGAATAAGACTTCAAAATAATAGGTGGAGAAGGTATTGAACGTGGAGATGAACGATTAAAGAGGTAATTGCCTTTGGTCAAAATGTTAATAAAATAGCCAAAATGTGAATTTTATTTATTTTTCGCCGGCATTTCGGCTTAAATTGTTAGCCATCTTGAAGTACGGTAGTTTTATATATATAGTCTCTAAAAAAGTTATTTTTTAAAATATAAAACGCTTATTAATGTGATAAATTATATATCTAAATAAATCAGGCTGGGAAGAATCAACATTTAAGCAATTTTTAGTGCAAGGGAACATAACAAAAAATCTAACTATCCCAGCCAGGACACAAACTTGGATCACCTGCTATCCGGGCCGGTGCGTTTACCATTTACGCCACCAGGACAAGTCTGATAAGGTATTATATTCCCCGCACTAGTGTCGAGAGTCTAACCTCCGAGGCCGACGAATATATCGTTTTGTCTGTTCCCTTGCACTAATAACTGTTAAAATTTACGTGGGATTAAATACCACAAAAAAAAATTATATAATTAATCATGTAAGCTTTTCATTTCCACGTCATTTCAACTTCCTCAGCCGAACCCACAACCTCTTTTATCATTTAAATCAATAATTAACTTTCAATTACATTAATTGTTTTAAGAAAGATATGTTATCATTGTAAATTCTTGTAGGTCGGTTTCCCGGCCTTGTGTGCCACTCTTATGAAGCACTATCGTACACTTCATGTTCACTTCTCAAGGGCTATTGTCTAATCTATTTTGCTTGTGTATCCTGAATCTCCTCAACTAATATTTAAAAAAAAAAAAACTCTAGAGATTAAATAAACATCTTACGTAGGTCTCTTAGTTTCCTGAATAGCTCATTCTAATTGATAAGGATTATCTAAAATTGTATATGAAATAGTAGACTCTAAACACATCAAAATTTAAATAATAATGTAAGTCCTACAAGTAAAACAATGTCATATTGGAGTCCATCTCGTAGTTGCTCCATCTACTATATTTCCCATCTTTCATTCTAGATTAATATGTAGACAAGTGCTAATGAATAAAATACTGTATTAGCCTACAAAGCAGAGGTTAGCAAAGCTTTGCTGGCCACAGGTTGAGCAGAAGGATAAGGCTAGGTTCACTCAAACATCTTAGTTACTTTCTTATATATCTTTACACATACACAATTTTGAAACCTACAAGATAAATCTTTTATAAATCTCGAACGCTTTTTATGGTGTTGATAAAGGTAGATGAACAAAAAATAGACTCTTAAATATCAAAGAGGTTATGAAGGTTGTTGTAAAACAACTTTGTAACAAAAGTGTTGGATAATTGAGCGAATATATGGCTGCTATTATCAACTTAGTGCATCGCAATAAATCGTCTAGGAGACAATCACATTCTCCACTATCTGAGAGGAATGAGTTATATGATATGGCAAGCGAGAACAAACTAAGCTGACAGAGTCGGTCCCTCAGATATGGCTATGTATTGCGAGTAAACATACATGAATGTATTTCTATTTTGCTCTATGTATGGGAAGTGAAGCTGTGACGTGATTGTGACTGAGATGTGAAGGGCAGACATAGGTCAATGTCCTCCGCCCTTGACCCTCAAGTCTTGTTACAGCTACTAACTCCTGGCCAATGACCTTCCGTCTTTCCAAGTCCTTTCAGCGTAGAGATTTCGACGTAGTCTTGTTCTTTAGGAAATAAACTCATGAGCTCGGCACAATAAAATAACAAAATTATAAATCCTACCTCTTAATTCGATGTTTTAATTTTTGTAGAATCCGAAAATCAAATAAAAAAATATTAAAGAAAAATGTCAGTAGCCCGTACATTCAAGAAGAAATTCTAGGGTATATCTGACTGAATTTGGGATTCACGTCATATTGTTTCATCTACATTATCTAATTAACAATGAAATCGTTTCAAGAACTTTAAAATTGTAAATTGGGAGTTAAAAGTTTAAAGTTTTACTTATATTCAAATCGCCACAGATACTATATCGTGTGTGCCATTTTGAATAACATATTGAGCCTTTCAAACTTTCTTCTCTTAATTTTCGTCATATTTTCACAGATTATCCTATAAAGATATGTTTTTTATGTAGACAATGAATATCTGAGATTAATCAATAGCAATCAGTGATTAATTATAATAATAAGTTAAAATTGACACATATGTTTTCTATAATATGTCGACCATATTTGACTTAATGTAAACAGAAAATTTAGTCAAATTCTTAATAGAAAATTACTGAACTGAATTAATTAAGAGGAGAGGATTGTCAGGAATTCGGTCTTGGGAGCTGAAGAGTTAAAAACTAATTTGTAGCCAGTTTTTATTTTAACTAATGTTTCGGCCGAAATTTCAGGCCTTCATCAGCATCTGTAGAAATGACGAAGTATGTTGGTCGAACAGGGAAAGCGTTTTGTCTGAAATGATGTCTTCCCAGATTTTTAGATCTATTCATTGGTTTAAAAGCAATTTCCACTAACAATAGTCATTAAACAGTTATGGGAGCTTTAGTTTAAATAATTAAATTAGAACTAGAAAATTTCAGAATTTACAAGAGTATTTAAAACATTATCCGAACATTATTCAGTTATTATTTTCATGTAAAATGAAATCTTTATGACTAATTAATTAATTTTTTATCAATAGGTTTTTTCATAGATTTATAATTATTTATTAATATTTTACATAAATCTACGATAAATATTACTCATTACTTCCGATTTTAAGAATAATTATTATTGGTAAAGACAAAAGCAATATTTTTTCAAGTATTATGAAGCCATTAACTTAAAATTAATGCGACAAATTTACTTTTTCTGGCTAGTCTTGTCGGTGCGTTGATGGTTTCTATACTTATTCCATCTTTTAAAAGGAGTATTATAAAAAAATACTAGTTATTCTAAAATTAAAATAACTACTGAAATAATTATTCTAGTCTAGTTACAATTTCACCACAGAAGATTCCTTGTTGGTACGGTATTTGAGAGCCAAGATTATGTCTTACTCATTTTCTAATATAGTTTTCCTTTAACACGAAAAGTTAATCATAAGAGGTTATATTCATGTATGACTATTGACCATCATTATAATGTATTTAGTGGCTTTATGAGACAATGTCATTGTGAAATACCCCATAATGAGGTGAGAAACACCCTGAAACCAGATAAAAAGTAGTATTCTCGAAACTAGTGCGGGGAATTTAATAACTTATCAGACTTGTCCCGGTAGCGTAAATGGAAAATGCACCGGCCCGAATAGCAGGAGATCCAGGTTCGAGTCCTGGCTGGGATAGTTACATTTTTTATTCTGTTCCCTTGCACTAATAACTGTTAAAATTTACGTGGGATTAAATACCACAAAAAAAAATTATATAATTAATCATGTAAGCTTTTCATTTCCACGTCATTTCAACTTCCTCAGCCGAACCCACAACCTCTTTTATCATTTAAATCAATAATTAACTTTCAATTACATTAATTGTTTTAAGAAAGATATGTTATCATTGTAAATTCTTGTAGGTCGGTTTCCCGGCCTTGTGTGCCACTCTTATGAAGCACTATCGTACACTTCATGTTCACTTCTCAAGGGCTATTGTCTAATCTATTTTGCTTGTGTATCCTGAACCTCCTCAACTAATATTTAAAAAAAAAAAAANGTTTTTAAATTAATTTTTTAAAGCACTATTCAAAGAAATTTATATTTAACGAAATTTGACGCAGAAATGTTTTAACATTTATTCAAAACTATACTCACTTTCACAGAAAAACTGCATTATATAAAGTAAATCTATCTCTAGCAGTCGTAATTTAGTGGTAGGTAACTCAGCATCTAACCTTAAAATGATAATTAAATATATTCACAATAAAGGTACAAAACATGATGATTTCGCCTGACTTCGTATAAATTTGACGTTTTTTTGTAATAATTTATTTTAAAAAACTTTAATGCTTATGACGACATAATTATTTATTACATTTCACATGAAATGGCACATAACATTAAAATAAAATATATAACTATAATTGAAATTTTTATAAATAATAAAAGACCCTGAAGCTGAAAAAACTTATTACAGTAGTAGTATGAAGGACTTATTGATTTAGAATAAAGCGACTCCAGAAAGTTATCACGTTGTAAATTGGGCTCGTGTTTCTTGGAGATAATTTTTTTTTTTTAAAGAATTATTTGAATTCTTATCTCTAGAAGCAAACTGCCTGTGTTAATCAATTTATAAATTATTAAAACCTTATGTTTACGACTTCCGCATTCAGATTAAGATATCTCATAAACAATAACATAATTGTTATTTCGAATAAAAGTAGGATAAGAAAATGAAAATAAAACTCTTTTTCTACCTCTTGGCAAAGCAAAAATGTATATATTGTATATGTATATACATTATATCTGTATATATTGGTCCATGACCATCAGAGTGAATCAACATAACAACACCATTGTGAAAAACTTAAGTATAAAATGTAAGTCTTGAATATATCTGGTCAAAAGTCTATATTGTTTGTTTAAGTCGTCCTCAGAAGTGCTCATCCCACTTATTTCAGTTTTTGGGAGTAATGTATCACAATTTATCATAACGTATCTAAACATAGAAAAATCAATAAGGTGGAAAATAACCCATATTCAGGGTTCAGACCCTCATTTGAAATACCATTTCTTCAGCTTCTACTTTTATAAGATTTTTGTTGTTGAAGTATTAGTTACTTTATTAGCTGTTATTACTTTCGAAAGGTCGCTTATATCTTGGGTTTCACGGCAAAAGAGGGGTCCAAACTTAAAATGGTTGAAAATAAAACACACCAACCCACCACCACATCGTCACAATAAAGAAAATGGAAATGGAGACCTCTAATCGTAAAAATTATACTTAAAGTGGATTTAAATTTTTCACAATTTAAATTTTACTATAACATGGAAACTGAGCGAATTTCGGTAAAACTTCGGAAGTGGTCCAGTACCTAGATAAGTTAACTACTACCATTACAAATAAAATACAACGAAAATTGTCATTGCTAGAGAATGGACGCTATCTATTAGTCATAGGGGTCATTAATAATACTATCTTCTGTTCACAACACAGGAATAGGATATATGTCCTGTGGACGAAAACTCAACCATGATTCGCAATCTTTTACATATCGTCCACACACTCACTCCTATCAAATGTGTGATACCACACGGACATAAGGAATTATAGTGTGATACCACAGGCAGAGGGGAAGTATAGAAATTCTTGTAAGTTTAATAATTCACAAAGAATAATTTATCAATAGCATTAATAAAGAATTAAAGAAAATAAAAAATAATAAATAATGTTTTGATGTGTTTATTGCTTTAAACATGCTGATAAATTAATTTGAGGATATGTGTAATTTAGTAAGTCAAAGATTTAGTTTCAATATACACTGCAAAATAGGGACAAAACCGATTTTTACTTGTAATTTATTAATGTATCACTTAATTTATTTGGTTAAATTGAATTAGTAACATTGTGCAAAGATACTTGGACCTTATAGGATTGGGAGTAATCCTATAATTTCAAAAGAGCTCCAGAAGTTTGACGAACCAAGGACCTAGGACCCAGAACTTTTATTACAATTAAAAAGCATGTATAGTACTTGGAAGCTTTGTATTATGATTTTATACTTAGCTATTTATTATAATATGAATATAATGACAATATATAGAATTTATTATATATCCTCACTGTGTATATCACGAAATCATGAAGCTCTAGCAAAGCTTCTGGACCTTGAAATATATATACAAATGTTTTTATAAATTTCAAGCTCTATATATATATA
>KZ808061.1:41481-61785 GCA_000696205.2 Oncopeltus fasciatus | reverse complement strand
CTCCAATATGAGAGACTCCCGAAATTTTTCAAAAACTGACAATAATAACGAAGTCATTGACCTTCTTTTCAATGTAGTATTCTGAGCGCGTGCGCACATATGGTACACACATCCAGTCACTTGAATATTTATTTATTTTATATATATTTTTATTTTTATTTTTCCTTGTCTGATAGTTAGGTTTGAAGAAATTTTTAAAAATAAAATCATACCTCACAATTCCTTGAAAGTAGGCCCTCGATAAGGGAATATTGGTGGGCATGTAATGATTATTATATTTATTATAATTACTGGTTGATTCCTTAATCATAGGTAAATTAACTTATGATAAATATATTCCACTCAGAATTAATGTGCAGGAAAACATGTATTACCAATACATAATAACACATTATTATAGTATGTTATTATTATACATGTATTATAATGCTTATGATGTTTCATAGGAAGCCCAAAAACATCGAGTCACAAATAGATAATGATCTAATAGATAATAAATGTGAAGTATGTAAATGTAATTTGTGGCTTTTTTCTTTCAAAATTAAAAAAAATATTTCATAAAGAAGATTGGCAGCCATGGCATTGTCTTATGCTTTATTCTGTAGCAGTAATTTTTGCAAATGTATTCAATGTCATCTGTATCGTATCCTTGGGAATGGGTTATACGCCATGAGCTGTTTTATTACGGGCACTGCTACACGCGAAATATAGCTCTCGCCATTCTCTTATGTTGTTTCTACTTTAGATGTAAACATTACCAATACATTTAATCATATGCAGTCTCACGTTTTCTAAGAGATGGTCGTGGCTAATGAGTTGAGGAGAAGACGTTTCAGCTCTCGCCAAGTTTAGAAGGCACCTTCTTCATCTCGGCACCTTCAGTTTCATTCTAAATGTCTCTCTCCATTCATTCTCATCGTGTGCTTTTCATGGAAAAGTTAAAAACATAATGGTAAGAAAGTAATATTTCGCACTTATGTTCCATGATTGTTTAGTAAACTATCATGAGCAAATACAGTAATGTGCTGATTCAATCCATTCATTTTATATCCTCCACATCGATTCCTTCAGTTCTGAAACTCATCCTACTGCCTGCCGAAAGTGGCCAATGATGAGAAAATGCTGATCATAGCATTTTACAATGAGTAGAATGAGTTGAATTCATAACTAAATCGTAAAATAAAATGTATCAGGAGGAGGAGATGGTCGGGGTTCGTTCAAAGGTTTATTCTTAAATTAAAAACAAATAGGTGAAACAATATGGTTTTATTCAAAAGGAGAGTTTTTAGACCATAGATGTTATTATTAGATGATTTTAGTTGGGGTTCGGTCAAGGTAGGTCAAAAAAAAAAAATACAAATTTTAAAAAAAAAGTGTATTTTTTTAAAAAGATTATCTGCCAACATTGTAAGCCATCTTCAGGGCTGTAGAAATACATGAGAATACAATAATAATTGACAATAATATAATACAGAATTACCATAATGTAAAGTGATATCAAAAGTATGAATGTAGAAAGCTATGTAAGAGAATGTAAAAACATACAGACAACCTCTTATTAAAAAAAAAAAAATTAAATAAATTAAAACAGTAATTGACCAAACATGCCTATCATGAGGACGAGAGTAGACGTCCTCTAAAGAGGATGTCCCTAAGTTCACATTTCCATGACTGAGAAGAAAATATACTTTTTCAAAAATTACCCACAGTGGTGGAAGTGGGGGGGGGGGAGGTAAGAGGCGGAAGGTACAAAGGGAGAGAGGCCTGTTTCATAAGGGGGCATTAAAAAGGACAAAGGAAAAAGGGAAGGGTATTATTGGGAATAGGTAACTTTGGAACTGGGAGAAATGTTTGACAGGTTTATTGAGAAGGAGGGCTGATGGTTTCTAGCATGTTGAAAATGTTTGAATAAGATGAAGAAATTTGTTCTATGTCCGTTCTGTCGTTAACTGGAGTCTTGTAAGTTAATGTGAACGGTTTTAGACAAAAGGCGTTTGTGTTCATAGAGTTCAGTGGAAAGAATGGTAATATTATCGAAGTCAACTGTGTGTTCTTCATGAAAAACATGTTTACTGAAGGCATTTTTTATTAGTTTATTCTTTATGTCGGTTATAAAAGCGGTTCGCCGGTCGGGCTGGTGTTAGCCTTCCAATCAACCACTTAGGGTTATGGAGGAAGGGGCTATCTACAGGTTGCCACCCCATTTTAAACACCTATGGCTCAGGACAAGCTTCTATATTATTAGTTGGTTTACTTATTGTTTATAATAAATTGACTCAAATTTCTCATTATTCTTAATTATTATTAACCCGTCGCACATAGCAATACCTGTCTTCCTCTCAATGACTTTCATATATTATGTTATTTTAAATAAATGTTTTTTAATTGTAAAAATTGCATGTTTGATTGCAGGTACGAAGGAGATCCTTCATAATGTCCACGGAAGATTTCTTCCTAGTCAGCTGATAGCTATTATGGGGCCATCAGGAGCGGGGAAGTCAACACTTTTAGACGTCCTCTCGGGATACAGGTCTTTAAATCATTTTTCTGCTTTTTCCCGTTTCCCGTTATCTATACCTCATTATCTACACCTGACATACAAGATAGATCCCCCTCCCTCTTATGCAAGTCTCAGGCTTGAAATCTATATCCTTCAGGATCTCTGGGGTACGCGGCGTGGTGACGGTGAACGGCAGAGAGAGAGACCTGGACGAGTTCCGCAGAGTCTCATGCTACATCACCCAGGACGACAGACTCCAGCCTCTCCTCTCCGTCAACGAGAACATGAAGGTTGCTGCTGACCTCAAGCTCACCGCCAGATATACCGAATATGAAAAATATGCCATTGTGAGTATATTTACAATAAGTAGGTAATAGATAGATAATAGTAGACAGATAGGTAAAATACAACATATGAACACAATACTACACAGGGTATGAGATATTCATAATCTTATTATTGTACTTTTATTATATATATATATTATATAAATGATATAATTAAATGATGAATATGTATGAGTGTGAAGTGTATGTGCATGTTGTCTTTTGATTTTTTGGCGCAATTTAAAAAGTGGAACAGACATGACTGGCTTCATTTCTTTATGGGAAATCTCGTAGTAAAATACAACTGTAAGGGTGACTCCTCCCTAATGTCCTTGAATCATGTGAGATTTAGACAGACCAGAGCGTTACTAAAATCAAAAGGAATAGTACAAATTGCGTACCAATGCTGGAAGTTACTGGAAACAAATGACATCAACTTCCCCATTTGGCACAAGTGATGGAAACAAGGAAAAGTCTGTGAAATATGGGAATGTTCTTGTCCAGTAAATCAGGTGCATGGTTCAGAATTTGCTTCGCCATTTGGTCGTCATCTTTACGACTCTATGTCGCACTAAATATGGTTCTCCGATCATTGATAAATCTAAAGTTGGACGGGCTCCCTATTGAGTTGTTTTATATATAAAAATGTTTTAATAATACTTTAAATTGCATACGTAAATTCAGTTTAAAAGAAGAAGTTCAGATTGAATAATCTCCATTATATTCTTAGTATGACAAAAAAAATGTATGAAATTTATTTATTAACGTAAATATCGTGTACATTTACACGATAACCACATATCAAAGAAGATATTTAAAAATGTAATTATGAATGTTAAATTTCTTTCTCCATTCATCCCTCCGGAATGGCACACAACCAGCCTTAGCGATCTTAACTTTCACCCTCTTTGAGATTTAGCCTTCTCCACATTGTAATATCAAATTATTCATCAAATATTATTTATCTTATGTAGGTCCATCTTTAATGGAACATGGAAAATCTTAGTCTACACTGCTCAAGTTTATAGGACTTTTTCTCATTGAACTTTTTTTGAATGGTTTGAGTAATAAAACTTTAATGCGAAATTTAGTTTGAAAATTTGAAAAATTAAGGGTACAAAAAATTTATATATAACCTCAATTTTCAATTTGACATTGCAATTTTTCCCCCTAAAATTTTTTCTAATATTAAAAATAAACGAACGTTTTATTTTTAACTCCCATTGTATTTATTATGTTTTTCTCTTTAACTATAATACTGTAACGCTAAATACGTTTCTCAAACTATGCTATACTTAAAAAATATGTCTTAGAGGAATGATTGGTTGGAATTCGGAATCGGAAATTGAATAAATAAAAACTAATTTTTTAAGAAAAAAAATTGTATTAATGCCAGCATTTCGGGCTAAATTTTAGGCTTTCATCAAGACAAAGATAAAGGGAGAGAGTCTCCTGCTTTAGGGTAATTAATTAATGACTGGTCATGTAAAAATCTGCTTAATTTTAGTAATACAACCAACCAATGCTTATGTCCTATTCAAATTTTCTAATTAAACAATTTTTCTCTTTCAGATTGATGAAATTTTAAAAATGTTGGGTCTGTTCGAGGCGAAGAAGACCCGTGCCTCTCAGCTTAGTGGAGGTCAAAGAAAAAGACTGTCAATAGCATTGGAACTCGTCAATAATCCATTAGTCATGTTTCTTGATGAGCCAACAACGTAAGTACAAAATATCGTTAACGTTTATTTATCTCGAATAAATTAGTTGAATATGTTTGAACTACTTTGGTTTATCGAGCAATAATTCTCGTTATTAGTAGAGATTTTTGTTGGGGTTCGGTCAAGGTTGGTCCAAAAAAATACAATTTTAAAATAATGTATTTTTTATAATTTGCCGACATTATTGGCCACTTTCAGGACTATCTCGAAGGCAAGAGAGACGTGTTGCAACCTTGATCAAATGTTCATGATTTCTCGTTATCATTTATCAAGTTTCTCGTTATCCACAGCCGTTGGAGAGTTTAATTTACCAAAACTCTCAAAATTACTCTAATTCTAAAAGGGCGTTATCAAGATAAATATTTCAAAGGACTGTAAATGTTTTAATCTTTTTTAATACTTACTAATACTCAATAGTCCCTTTAGTGCATTTTTTTTTAAGCTTCTTAAATCCCATTCGTTCAATAAAAGCCCCAGTTTAGTTATATGAAGAAACATGAGTCTCCTACGAAATTCTGGTAATTTTAAGGCATTACTAAAAAAAAAAAAAAAAAAATTCCCTGAAGCTGAAGCAACTCGTGAAATTATTAAATATAAAGAGGAAGATATCCTTGACCATTGCACTGCGCGGCGTTTGTTTGAAATGTGTGGCAGAGGAGATACGAAGTTAAGAAGGAAGAAAGTGCTCAAGGGAGCCATTAATGGATATTGATGAGATCCTGCAGGAAGCTGTTGAGTCAAATCCGTCTACAAGTACTCGAGGAACATGCCAGGGAGTGCGGTGTGTCGAAACTGTTAGTCCTACCATCTACTCTACAAGGGGAAGGAGGAAATGTGCTGTAGACTGGTACCTCACGAACTTACTTCACAGCAATCAGCTGAGAGGTTAGACATTTGTGATAACTTATTGAAAAACCCTTCTGATATGAGATTTTACAGAAAGATTGTATGATGAAAAGAGGGTTTACTGGCCGAATTCAGATACGCGTAAGCAATGGCTAGATCGCGGTCAAAATACTTTTGTTTTTGCTGTAAGAGAGCGATTTCATAGGGGGAAAATATGAGTACTTTGCTTCATTATTTTTTCTTTAATTTTGAAGGTATTATTCATCACTGGAATAACTAGAAGGATTTTGAGCAAAGTTGTCTGAGCGTTATTTTGCTTTGATCAGAGAGTTCTTTGACAGATATTTCAAGGAATGGTATTAGCCTGGGATCGAGCATTGGCTAGCAGATGGCTAATGACGGTTGATAACAATGAACTAAACTTTGGATATTAATTGTGTTTTACATCAAAAATATAATAATGTAAATATTTGGCAGAAAAACGATCATTTTTTGTAAACCCTTTTAAATTCCTCATATAGTCTGAGTTTCTTAAAATAAACTGTCAATCAAGTAGATATGAAATACCATCAGAAAATAATAACTTTACACTTACTAATCAGTCACTTCGTTTCACCTAATACAGAACTTAAAAACCCAAATAAAGTTAAAAATGTGTATCAGTAAATACTGCTGAAAGCTATGTTTTAACAAAATAAAAATGAACAAAAACATGCTTAGCCAGTAGTCTATACATAATTTATTCTTAAACTTAATGGTAGTGAAATTTAAGACTGCTAAGGCTTAAGATAGACCCTCCCGCAGAAATTAATTGGGCGGTTAACCTACTACTATCAGAATTTAGTGGTTAGAATCAATGGTTTGGAAATACGGTTTCATTATTTTAAAAATTGTGGCAGCTAGAGAGCTACAGACAAATACATACACTTTACAAGTGAATATTTGAAAAAATTGAAAGAAATTTTTCAGAAATCGTGACATAGTGGCAACATAATTAGCCTGATTTCCCAATGGGAAATCTACTTATAGTGTGAATGCCTCGCATAGTAGTCATTGCTTGAATGTTGATCATTACTCCCTTTCAGAATATCTGCATGCTGTTCATTTATCAGTAGATAAATACTACATTAAAACAGTATAATTAATTAATTACTCAATTAAATTTCTTGTATTTTTATAACAATTAATAATTTATTGATTTATTATAATTTACATAATTATATTTGTTTTTAGTGGCTTGGACAGCGCATCTTGTCTCCTTTGTATTCAATTAATGAAAGAGCTGGCTTCTCAGGGGAGGACCATTGTCTGTACCATTCATCAACCATCTGCCTCGCTCTTTCAGAACTTTGACCATGTTTATATCTTGTCTGGTGGTGAATGTCTATACCAAGGCTCAGCTGAAAATATGGTACCTTACTTAGAAAGTGTCAACCTACCCTGCCCAAAGTACCACAATCCAGCTGATTACGGTATGGTTAAAATATTTTTACTACCAGATAACTATGCCAAGATTTGTTTTGTAATTTTAATGTACAACTAAGATATGCTTTGTATTTCTTATTACAAAGCATATCTTAGTATCTATAATAACTAAAATTATAGACCAATGTCTTTAGTGGGAAATACCATAATTACCATAAAAATGTTAATGAAATAAAACAATGTTGTTTGTAGTTGGTTTTTGATTTTTAATTGTTTTGTGAGTGAACCATCATAATAGGTTTTCAATTAGTGCAAAATTTGAAAAAGTCCATCATGCAGGAACTGAGTAATCTTAAAATATTTCTCATGTCTCATTAAAAATTAATACAAATACAAGTAAATGAGGACCACCCTAAACTCCCTATTTTTGTCCTCTGATTTCTATGGAAAATTAATTATTTTTAGATTTTGCAATGAATATCATAAATAAGAATTTGGTTTTTACATTATAAATACAATAGGGCTTGAACAACACTCAAAATTATATTCTTAACCTTATTTTTATATATATTTTTTTCAAATGTTATATAACTAAAGTGTTAAAAAGTTATATTTTATTCCTATTTTGTACTGTACATTTTTAAAAATGATAAATGTACACTTACCATTCAGTTTTGTAATGCTAATAATAACAAAGATAGTATTTAAAATTTCGTTCTCTCTTCAAATCCTTCCTCTCCCCTAACAATTTCAGCCATTAACAAAATCATCTAACAGTTTGCAAAAATAAGTTTAAACACCAGATTTGATTTCATTGCTTTAAATATATTGGACGCTACTGCACGTACAGAAAATACATACACCACACATTTATATATAAATATATCTGAGTAAGATCTAGCATCCACAATTTTAAAAATAATGATACCAAAATTGTATTTAAAATTTGTATTGCAAGCCCTTGAAAGAATTCATTTTTAGTTGAAACTACATGATGGAAAGGGGGTTTCAGAGAAATCACAGTATCTTCGTTGTTATTTGAGTTACAGAAATATTTATTAAATATAATATAAGTGAAATGTTTTTATAACGTTTATTTTATTTTTATAAAATTCTAAAACATTTTTACAGAAAACGCTTGTTAATGAAGAAATTTAGGAATGTAAATGAGATTGGTTAGCGTTTTCCCCCACTCTACCTTCCCAGTAAGTATAGAGCAAAATTAAGTGGTCATATTTCTTAAAAACCTAGTCATAAATTGACCTCTCCAGCTTGTGAATCTCCCTGTTTACTCTTATTTATATCCATCTTTAATGAAACTTGTATGTGTGTGTTGATCACTCACCAATTGTATATTTATTGCTTTTAACTCTTTTTCAACCACTTAGAGGCTAGAAGAAGGGACTATCTTCTGGTAGCTATCCTACTTTAAATACCCGTGAAACTGGGCAAGTTTTTATTTCTTGATAAAATGTTTTAGTAACCACGGGCACAAACTTGTAGCATTAGACTTCTGACATCCAAAAGCAGTGCATCCTTCGTTATCAAATCCAGTAATTAAATAATATATTTGCTCCGATCTCAGTTTTCACAAATCATACTAATATATTACTATTGTTTGCAACGAGTTGCAGTTTAATTTTAGTTTATTAACTGGGAGCCTATATATCTATCTGTTATTAAGTTATTTACCTTGTTAGTATAAAAAATTATAACAGTAATGTAATTGTTTATAGAACATTATATTCTATAGTAATTCAAATATACACATTGCTGTTTGAAAACTTATCTTATTGAATTTTAGATGAGTGGAAGAAAATTTATCAATGAAAAAGATGGTGGATTTAATTCAAAATATGATTTTATTTTCTAGTCATTGAATTAGCTTGTGGAGAATATGGAAGAGACAAAATCACGCATCTAGTACAAGGTACACAAAATGGAAGGTCAATAAAGTGGTTCAAGGATGCCGAATTATTGCCTCCAACAACTCACGTGGAAGGTATAGCTTTTATATTCCTATAGTAGTAAATATAGGCTAATTATTGTTAGAAACTAATTTAAAATATTAAAATTTATATTTTCATGTTGAATTAAAAATTTATTTTTAGCTGTAGTGGTAAAGTAATTATTCATAGTAATGAAAAATTACTTACAAAGTAAAATTAATAATACTTGAATCTTTGAAGAGTTATTTAGGAAAATCATACCTCTATGATGAGGGCTGTAAATGAGGGCATTTACTATTTTATTTAAATGGACATAATGTGAAATTTATCGTAAAAATTTGAGTCAAGAGGTATACTCTGTTAATCTGGCATATAAATAACAGATTATTTCCTTATTAAGGGCGGGAGAGTTTGCCTATAAGTTGAGGTTTAAAATTTCTTATTGAGTTCTGCAGTTTTCATTTAAATGCAACAATATAAATTACTATTTAAATGTATTTCTCTAAGAGCCGGCAGACACAGCTGATAGGAGAACCGAGGGTTTAAACTGCTCTGGCCCGAGCTTCCCCCTCCGTCCTCTGCTCAAAAGTAAAGCTTTAAGGCCCTGTAAAATACGTTGTTCGGAGGAAGATGAGTTACAGTGAGTGGAGGGGATAGAAAAGAAAGGCATTGTCGATGAGAGAGCTCTCTCGGAGCTAAGTCTCACTCCAGGTGCTCTCTTAGTGTCTTAGTGGGACTATCCCACATAAGTGCCTCCCCTCAACATTTCATCCACCCACTTTCTCTTAGATGGAAAAAAAAAAAAAAAACCTTTTTCCCACACTTCTTACCACCTTCACAAGAATATGTACCGAATTAGAACTTTCGTTAAATCTTGACGCTTTGAAGAAATATATATATTTTTTTTTTTATTCTTGGCCCAAAACAATTNTTGTCTGACTGTTATAGCGTTTTATTAGTAAGACATAAATCTAATATGTAATTTTACAGATATTCTTTCTTCTGGATAAATCCTATTTCAAAAGGCAACCATTCCCAAACTCTGCCCATGTTTGAAAGCTTCTACAACATTGAAACGGCCATATGTATAGTAGAACAGTCACAAATACTGAATTACAAATAAACTTTCTCTCTCTGTCTCACTGTAATATAATGATGTAATGTCCTAATAATGATATTTAATGTCCTTAAAAACGTACTGGAAAGGTATTGGGGAAAGTTAAACCTCAAACTTGTGGTGAGAAATTCTATAAAAAGTCGCCTGTATGCCAGTGCCTGTCAATGATAACCTTTTAAGTGAAACTAGTGAAATTTTTTTTCATGATACTTTATTTTCACGATGAACAATTTTCAGTAGATAAAACGCACAATATTTATGACCAGTACGATAATTTGTCAGTTAATCAGTTATGAAACTTAAATATAAAAAAAAAAGAAGAAATTTTTAATTGCATGACAGGTCAATTTATACTTGTCATAGTTTATCTTTCATTAATTTAAGGGATAAATCTTACTTATTAAAATTAGATAATTTTAGTTGGAGTTCGGTCAAGTTAGATCCAAAAAAAAATCCAAATTTAAAGAATGAATTTTTTTGAAGGATGATCTGCCAACGCTTTGGCTTACATTGTAAGCCATTTTCAGGGCTATCATGAAGATGGCTTACAATGTTGGCAAGCAGAACGTTGGCAGATAATCTTTTTAAAAAATACATTTTTTTAATTTGTATTTTTTTTGGATCTGCCTTGACTGAACCCCAACTAAAATCATCTAAAGATTTCCTTAATTTCTTCATTATCACTGAATTGTTTGATAAATTTACTGCTTAAGTCCAATACAGGAATTTCACTTAAAAATTTAAAAAAATATTTGGCATTCTTTATTTTATTGATAAAGCTCTTCTTTACATCATTTCTTAATCAGTAAATAACCCCATTTTGTATCAATGTATTTAACAAGATTCCAGGTAAAATATTTTGTATAATTGTTCCATTAAAACTGAATCAAACTTCACTAATAGTCATACAAAGCCAAGAAAGTCAAAAATTATTTCAAATAGCCGTAATAATACCATATTCAAGGAATTCATGAGATACTGAAAATTTCTTAGGAAAAGATAGCTTAGAGACTTTTTAAAATCAGGTCACTTAGCTGTTTTTTAAGATGAACTAAAAAACAATATTTTGGCTTATGTCAATATCAATCTAAGATTTCATAGTTAACTTTATCCATTGGTTAACCTTCCACTTTCAATTCTGTAGAGAACAAAAAAAAAATCTCCCTTAGCAGGCCATATAGACACAAAGGGGAAATACATGCTAAGGATGTATTTATTCTTGACCCATGGCTCACAAGAGAAGACATATGGTCAAGTATCCCGTTCTGACCTACTGATTTTTTCCCATTCAATAATAGCTGGGTGTTCCCTAAGACCACATCGGGTCATTACAAACAGAAAGAAAAACTTACTCTGAGCATTGGACCTAGGACCTTCGGCTCAGGAGTCTAGTACGTAAACAACCAGACAACCGTACTATCTAGATTTTTGTAGAAAATACAGTAATATATTCACCTGTCCCTTGAAAGCTGTTAATAGTAGGTCACAGACAGTAATAGGGTTGAAGATGGAATATTAATAACAGTTAGTTTTGACATTTTGGTCATTTATTTATACTTTGTGCATTTATTAACATTTCTTCTTTAATTTTTGCCCACAAATTTGACAGTTTGAATAGCGACACAATTCATGTAACACATCAGTGCATTAACATTGACACACTGGCAGGTGAATGTCTGAGTTAGAAGGAAAGTTAACTTTCTTTCTTTCTCATGTTAGTTATATGCAATACTTTTCAGTTTATAGTCTATTTTATAGTTCAAATTATTTTGCATTTTCTTTTTCAGTGAGGTTTGCAATAATCTTCAACATGCAATTAAATTCAGGTCAAAGCGTTTGTTTTAATAAAAACCTAAACTGAGTATTTTAAAAATTGTTTTTAATACCACATGATATAAACCTGCCATTTCTTCTTCATAAATAATTGTAATACTTTTCTTAATTATTTTTTAATTTTTAGTATTAGCTTTATTTATAAATAGGAGCATATTTTAAGACTACTATTATTAGCATGTGTTTCATAGTTGAAAAATACACTAGTACCTTAATCAAAATTATAATATTGAAAATAACATTTTTCTTTTTCATTCATTTACAAGAAGTTTATAAATAACTTTCTGGCCAACTTGGGTGACCATTTAATTTTTTCTCACTGTGATGTGACAGAAATAACTAGTAGTATTAAATTAACTTTAAAAGTGAAGTGACAAAGCATCTCTAAAGAAATCCACTCAGGAAATATATTATATTTAGATATAAATTTTCCGTGCTAATTTCTGAAGATGAGCTTTCCTGTTACTTAAACCCTTATTCATGAATAGTATCATTAAAGTCATAGAGTTATTAATATAAAGAGGACACAGAAGTAGACAGGTGGTCAAGTGGTTTCAATACTAGCCAAAGGTTCCCAGTTCAAAACACATAGTATACAGTTTTTTCTTTCTGTGCTTCTCTTTGGAATGATCCAAATGTGTCCTACTGGGTTACTAGCAGTACAACGCCTAATCGTACCGCGATCTGACACGGAATTTGACACAGACGGAGACTAACTCATCACTGACTCGGGGGGCGGCTGGCGAATTGTTTTTATAACTTCTTGGAAGAGATGAGAAGGGTTTGGAAGATTCTCATCAGGATTTCTCAGTATTCCTGCTTTCCTTCCCAGACAAAGGAAGCATCTCCAATTAGCTCCTTCCTGTACAGGTCTGGCCCTTACGCAACCTACTTCCCTGGCCTTTAATAATATACAGCATTTCATGCTATTATGGTCAACAGGCAAATTAAGGCAAAGACCATTAAACAAAGTAAAAATCATGAAAAAATTTGGCCAGTTGTTGAAAAAAACATTAGTTACATTCAGAAAGACTGACCAACAATTAAATTGCAATTTTCAGACTGAGGAGACTCTGAAATGTAAAGATTCGTCGTAAAATACAAATCAAAAATGCATTCCTATACTATACATTTTTTTTAGTTGGCATTCTTTGATAGTTGTGGGAAAGTAAAAATAGCTAGTTTTATAATACTTCCAGGATACACACTTAAGTACATTTATTTACATTTTATTTTATTCCACATAAATAAATAAAAATGAATTATTATTCATTAATTATATGGGATATTCTTTCAGACTTTGACATACATGAGGATTCTTGCAAATGTTGTGACAGGATTTCTGCTTGGAGTTCTGTATTTCAACAGTGGAGTGGATGGCTCAACTGTACTAGACAATTATAACCTTTTGTTCTCTATTATTATTCACCATGCTATGTCAACAATGATGCTCACAATACTCACATGTAAGTAAAGTATTCTTTATTAAGGTTAATATAATACCTTTTCTCAATACTAAAGAGAGTTTTATCTACTCTTCTCTAAAAAACTATTGCATCTGTAAAGAATAAATTGGAAGGACTGGGGTATTCCTGATGATTACTATGTCTTAAAATAACAGTTTATAAAATTTACTTCAAAACATAATATCTTATTTATGAAGAGAGGATTAACAGGAATTCGGTCATGATGAAGAATTAAAAACTAATTTGTAACCAAAAAAGTTTTTATTTTAGCCAACATTTTGGCCTGAATTTCAGGCCCTCATCAGGGCTGAATATGAAAATAAAACTTACAAAAATAATATAGAAACATTTCTATATGTCATCATCCAACAAAGAATAAATAAGTGAAAATATAAAACTGTGTAATCAACTATATAAAATGCATGAAAACTGTATACTAAACATATTATTTATAATATTCTGAAAGTACCATAACATACTGAATAGGATGATAGGGAGAGAGAGAGACTCATCCTCAAAAATGTCTGTTTTGTCATTGATGGGGTTTCATTCAGAAGAACAAATATTCCTCAGGATTTTTTTTTTTTTTCCATTTCATAATAAGATTTTTCTAGGGTGGATCATTTAGTTATTATAAAAATATAAATCACTAAAGTTTAAGAAATCCAGTAAAAAAACTTGCTAATTAGGGTAATTTGATTGTGACCACCCAGGACATTCATTTTTTTACTTATGATCAGTCATAGTGTTATATTCAGTACTATGTGCGGGAGAATGTGTTACTTAAGACTGTCATAATTAAATCAGTTAGTTTAACTATATTTATTTCTAGTTCAAACAGATGATTTTCAAATTAACATAATTTTATTTCATTTTTGCAGTAATTTTTATTGAAAAAAATTATCAAATATAAGCTATTAAAGTAGATTAATAATTTTTTAAGAAAATAAATAACTGTAGAATACTCTATAGTATTATCATAATTTTTTTTTGTTCATGTCAAATAAAAAATGATACATGAATAAATAAAAAATCAGGGGAAGCCTTCCTTTGTAATGTACCAATGAAGGTTTATTAAAATTTGAGGTTGCCTGGTTTCAGCATCCTGTGGAATATATATATATATAACGAAACACTCGGGGCTGTGATATATAGTAATCAAGAACAGGTGGGATAGAGAGTGCAGTGCACACACAAAAAGAAAATATCAAAGGAGAAAATTTTTTGGGGATTTCTCGCCCTTCGTCGATGAGAAGTGAAGAGAGACTAGCTATATATATATATATATACACACACATGGTATGACAGCAAATTACCTACCAAGATTCTGTAAACTTGAATAAAGGACGTCCAGCCTGGGCACTTTTTGGTTAACCCACTCTGTTAGGACAGAATACAAGCAAGAGTTCACTCACCTTGGAGAAGCCTCTTTAAGAGTACTTATACTCTAATTTACCATAAAATTTCCAATATTCTTATTTATCAAATATTTTAAACTACAACTTTTACTTTTCAGTTCCAATGGAAATGTCAATACTAATAAAAGAACATTTCAATCGATGGTATTCCTTAAAGTCATATTATATAATGGTGAATATTGTAGATGTTCCAGTAGCTGTAAGTATTTTTATTTTAAATGTACATTAAAATGTTTTTAAAATTCATAATATGATTGATTGTTTCTTTCATTTTTTAAAGGCAATATGCTGTATTTTGTTTACAATAATAATTTACCTCATGTCTGGCCAACCACATGATTGGGACCGTTTCTGGGTGTTCCTTGTTATTTCTCTTTTGATTGTCTTCATTGCACAAAGTTTAGGATATATGGTTGGAGCTGTATTTAACAGTATAGTGGTAAGTACATTGGAAATTTATTAATAATATCACTTTTGTTAAATATAATTTCCTCAGTTAAGTTAAATTGGTGTTAGAAAAATTTCTATTTCTTCTACTCAACATAAATCATTCAATATAGAGGAAATATTTCATAGATTAGCAGCTATTTGTTTTTGAACTTCTTATGCTTTTACCAGATATATTATACTATTTATTTATTAATATAATTTACAAAGTTATTATTTAATTAAGCAAGGGAAAATTAAATCCTAATTCCTTAAGCTTATCTAAGTTGAATCCTTTAATATATCCTTTAAAACTGTCCCTGCAAAGGCTATAATGTCCCAAGTTGGGCACTCAGGTGTAGAATATTAATGAACCTGTATTATAAATAAAATTATCTTCTGTATATTTTATTTATTACCATCAACAATACAATTCACTTTTTACCATAACAAAATTAAGAGTACATTTTAGGATAAAATCATTATAATTCTTTTATTTTATTTAAGCTATTAGTGGTTGTAGTATAGAATCTAATAATTATTTCTTAAGTCAAGAAAACCACTTTTTTACATGTACTTTACATTAAAAGTTGTTTTTTTCTTACTTTAAAGAATTTGTAACAGTGGCACACAAACCGTATCTCTTAATTATCTTTCAGCCTTACCATCAATTGTGTGAGCTTGTTTTCCATCAAGTCAGAAATTTATTTTCAGAAGTCTCACTTACATCCTATATGTTCTATGAAATAGCCACTAACTATAGGAGTGCATTTGATTTAAAAAAGACATATACAGTGGGAGGTGCTGGAGACCACTAATAATATTAATTTATTATTAGGGATGATTAATAAACTATCAATTTTTTCCCCTAATACATGGTTCAACACTATATCTAGCCCTCTTATCAATTATCCTACGTCTCCTATCTCCTCACTCAAGATTACCTTGATGGAATAATTCATTTATTCTTATTTAGCCCCCATGAGTCTTGCCAAGATAGAATTTATTTATTTTTGTTGTTTGTTTTTATATTCTATATAAAGCTAGCATTATTTGTTTTATAACAGGATTTGTTTTCCATTGGTAGTCATGTAGGAAATTATAAGCAAGAACATGAGTGGTTTTGGTTGTTTAAGCAATGTATTCATAACCTAATCTCTAGAATCAAAAAGGTAACACAAAATTTGGCAGGTTCATAATAATTATTAATTTTGATATGTAAACTTTGAACCTGTCTTGAATTTTAACTTGGAAATATTAAATAAGAAGTTTCGCTTTGATAACTCTTTTAATGATCACAATATGGTTTCAAGCTTAGGCCGGTGACAGTAGGCGAGTAAAATATTTTGTCCTTTTGAATAATACCAAGTTTTATGCCTGTAATAGTATTCAGAAGACATAAATTAAACTTAAGGCTGACATGTTCAGGGGTCTGGACAGAGCAATATCCAGTCACAGTCACATCTCAGGCTGGGCCGTAGACTAGAATGGAAACACTATTATTCACTATAACCTAGATTTCATGTTGTTTGTGCCAGTAGAGAATGATCTCCCTACTTCTATTACGACAGAGCAGGGTTTCATTCCATAGTCAGCAATTTAACAGAAGACTGGACAAACTACAACTAATGAATGAGTAAAACAAGGCATTTTTTTAAAGGGGACATCAGAGAGAGGGATAGACTTGTGTCTAGTTAGAGAGCTCAGGACAAACAGACTAAGGTGGGCTTGAGACTGGCCTTCTATTGATAAAACTCAGGTGTCTCACCCTGTTGGACTCATTTTTTTTTTACCTACCATGCAACTATTTATCATAGAGGGAGGGGCTATCTGCTTGTAGTCACTCTATTCTAAATACCCAAAATTCCTTACTTAAGAGTTCCAAACTGATCCACTTAGCTATTCCAGAGCACTTCTCCATCTTGAAGGTCCAACATTATTAATATTCAATTTATAAAATAACAAATACCAGTATTGGTAATTATCAACATCAAAAGTCTTTTATAGTCATCGGTTTGGGGAATTAATGGATATTTTTGACACATAAGAAGAAATTCCTTACGACGACATAGCAAGAAGTTGACATGAAGTCAATAGACTGTCATAAAATGCATTTATTAATGCTGAGTGTAAACAATGATTTTGTAGGCAACTTAACTCTATCCTTAAATGACCCATGTTTTTTTTTTTCATTTATTGAAGCCACTAGAATATCATCCAAATATATTAAGATAGAAGGACCTGCATAGAAATGGTCTTTGGTTGTCCCTACTGGAGCTTTAACTTAGGTTTCTACTTCCAGGCTGCATTAGAAATTATTTAATTTAAATAATTTGGCCAATTTATAATAAAAAGTTGATGGGGTATACTAACATGATTAAATAAGGTGCATGGTAAACTACATTTAAAATAAAAATTGTATTATTCATTATAATTTTTTTGTGAATTTTTCACAGAATGGAACTTTTGCTGGACCAATTCTGTTAGTACCATTGATGATGTTTTCTGGATTTGGGGTAAATTTGCGAGACATACCAGGCTACCTAAAATGGGGTACTTACATATCTTATTTGAGGTACTCACTTGAGGGTTATGTTGGATCAATCTATGGAATGGACCGAGAAATCCTGCCATGCAAAGAACTTTACTGTCACTACAGATACCCTGACAAATTCCTCAATGAAATAGCTATGAGAGGAAATGTGTATATGGACTGCATTATGATTCTTATCGGCATGCTTCTATTTGCCAAGGCTGCAGCATACTTGCTTCTCAGGTGGAAAATACGGTCTCTTAGATAGAAATTTACTGCATACATTTTTTGAAGAAGTAATTTCAATTGTGATTTGGAAATGAATTTGTAAATCAACTGATTTTATAAACATAACTGGATCTCAGTATTACAATTTTATATACTAAAGACAACTTTTCAGCTTTTGTCATCTTAAAAGCTGCAATAGATATTATCTACACTGTAATCCTTTATCATATAAAACTTAAATAAGTTCAACTTAAAATTTATTTATTTATATACACAAACTAGTAAAATAATTAAACATTCTCTTTTAAAGAACATTTTCTTGGATTATACATTCACAATCAATTAAATAAATTTTAAATATAATAAAATTATCTTCTGTATATTTTATTTATTACCATCAACAATACAATTCACTTTTTACCATAACAAAATTAAGAGTACATTTTAGGATAAAATCANATATATATGAATAAAAAGGTCGGACACTGCTTCAGTCTTCCATTAAAAAATTACGGCACTTTTAATAGAGATGAAAAAAAAATGAAAGAAAAGTCAGTCTAGGAAAGGAGAAGGAAAAGTTTGAAATATATTACTGCTTTAGCGTCGTCTATTCTCCTGTTTATCCCAATAAATATGTATATAAATTAGCTATAACTAATTTTCTTAAGGAAATAAATAAAAAAGGGTTTTGAAACCCGCCGTTCCTTAATTTAGGGTATGGAAATTTAATTCAACTTAGTCAGCTTAACAGCTTGTTTAAAGCGAAAATAGAAATAATTAGTTTCTTTACTAAATTATCAGTAACAAATAAAAATACATTTTATTAAGCTTATTTCAAAGATATTTATTAATTCGTTGTTATCGTATGTACACACACACACACACACACACACACACACTCACACTCATATGTAAGATAACCATAATGGTTTAGTTATTATAAACTAAGTATGTTTATTATATATTAATAAGACAGCTGTAATTATAAAGCAATGACCAGGGAAAAATAATTTTACACTTGAGACCAAAATTTCATTTTTCAATATAAACGATTTTTTTTTATCTCTTCTAGTGTTTGAAGAATTTATATTTTTAATTTTGTTATATATTTATAAATCTCTAACTTTGATAACCTACTCCACAAAAATTAATCAATATTAATTTACTAGCTACATTAGTAATGTAAACATTTTAAAATTTGAAAATATTGATCTATTGGCACTAATATGCCCCATCCTTGAGCTTCCTAACAGACAATTACCAACAAGTCAGATGATAAATTAATAATAGTTCATGAAGAATTATACTCCACAGTATACAAGAGAAAAACACGAAGAAGAAAACTGAAGGGGGGCCAAAGTAGAAGTTTCTCTTTAAAGGCACGAATATAGCTAAACTTAAGGGACTAGGGAGATTACCCATTTATCTACTTTTAAAGGAGATACCATGACAAAAAAGTTGTTAATGAGACAGTAAATTAAGCACAGTGTGTTAGAAAAACCAAGTATAAATAATGTGGCAGAACAGTGTGGCTCACAAAGCCAGAATTCTTCTAGTAGTTGAATAGAGATGAGAGCAAGAGGGAACTGACCGAAAATTAAAATGAAAAATGAGCTTTGAGCTAATAAGGGTGATAAATATTGTTATAACAATTTAATCAAGTAATTAAATCACCAGTGATCTCATTCAATGACCCCCCAAAGAGGTACCAAATGAAACAAAATTTACCAAGTAAGACTATTTTTTCAAGGAATAAAATGCACTGTTTTGTAATAATATTCCAGGTTAATTGCAGTTTGCAAAAAGGTTATATTTATTTAAATAATTTTTAACAGATATGATTGAAACACTGTATATGTGTATGTATGGGAGTCATAGAGATTTATAACTAATCCATAACATGTTAACTACATTATTATAACATGCATTAAAATTTTATAGGTTAATTCTTAGCAACATAAACTCCTATCTAGCTATTATTTAATAAATGGAATACTATTTAATAATTGACTTATATTATACTAGAGAAACTGTATATTAGTTTAATAGTTGTAAGGAAAATAAGGTGATTTTTGTATATGTGTATATACATATACATTCAAAAATTAGATTTTAATTTTTGATGTTGTTAATTGTACAAAAATGTGATAATTATTTTAGTTGTAATGGAATAAAATTATGTGAATTTTTTTAAAATTTAAAGATGAATATCATAATCAGATGTATAGCTGAAAAAAACAAAATTATATCCAGGTTTAAATTATTCACTAAGAAATATTTAAGGAAACAAAACCAAGTTTATTTTATTTTAAGCTTAAATTTTTAAGTTTTATTTTAAATGAAAAAAATCATCAAATAGATTATTCAAAAATTATTTCTTTGCATTCCAATGAGACTGATATTACTTATTGAATATTTTAAGTTTTTAAGTGCCAATAAATTATTTTATTTTTCTATTAAGAATTTTCTCCAAATCAATTTTAGGTAAAATAGTTATCAAATATACATTTTTTTTTTTT
>KZ808061.1:24237-41396 GCA_000696205.2 Oncopeltus fasciatus | reverse complement strand
GAAAAGTCATCATCAAAAAATCTTTAAAAATTCAGAGTACTGGAGATTTTTTTATTCCTATATCCAAATGACAAGAAAATTAAATTATATTAATTCATACTTCTTTTACAAAAAATATATTTGACAAGTCAATAATCATTCAGCCTCATAAACTAAAATAAGCTAGCCTTCAGATCAGGCTTAAGGTTTTTATGTGATTGATTTTCTTTTTAACTGCAATAATATCATGCAGTATTATCACTTAATCTTAAAGTAGCCAACCACTTGCGAATTAGGATTGACACTCTAATTTGGTTTTTAAGCAGACTATAATTTAAATGAATATACAAAACCATATCGATATTTATCAAAGATGATAAATGGTCTGCAACACTACTGTTATACTCTGTTACGAGTCTGATGTCAATAGTTTTAATTAATAGTTTGCATAGCAAAATAAATGAATAAAATGTATATGATAAAAACATACTCTTGAATCCTTTTTGTTTAAGAATTATATTTAAAGAAAAACACTGAAATAATATATTAAAGTTGTAATAATTTTTTTGTTATTCAAAATTAGTAGATATTAGGATTGTTTTTTTTTTTTTATATTATCTTGTATACTAGCAAAATTATTTTTGTATCTAATTTAATAAAACACTTTGGAAGACTAAACTAATATTACTTTGGTACATATTTTGACAGAGTAAGTGATTCTATTTAAAAAATTATATTCCATATTTTTAAGGGCAAAACTTAAATTGATATAAATATAAAAGACTATTATTAATAAAACAATCAACATTGTAACAAATAATAAAGTAGAATAGAAATGGTGTGTTTTTGATGCTGCCAGTATAACAAAGAAACACCATGCATCTATGAATTGTATGGATAAGTCTGTGATTATTGTATTATCTTGTTAATGAAAATTATTAGAAATTATAATTACAGTTTGCTCAAATAACTTCTGATTGATATTCTTAAGAATTATTGTTATTTATTAAATATTTACATCCAACATATCCTTTTATAATTTTCCTTTTATATCAGTTGCTTAATTATGAACTAGGATCTCACAATACTGGTACCTTGGATTCAAATACCACCCTGTGCAAGCTTTTATCAAGAAGTAAAATCTTCCCCCGAGACCCATGTGAAAGAAAAAAAAAATATCTATAGCTAAAGAGAGTTATGAAAAATAAGTTAATTAAAAATGTATTAAAATAATAATTTTCTTATAGAAAACTACTTTTCAGCGATTCTAAGAAATGAAAAGGTCAGTATATTAAAAATTTTTTTTTTTTTATAAATATTAATTGGGATAATAGCCTTCAATATTCTATTGTACGGTTGTCTCAGATGGACCACCTAAAAGAATTACTGGAGAACATGGAGGCACAAAACTTCCTAACTCTAGTATATAATTTCAACATACATTCTAAGAGAGAGCCTAAACTAAGAGTGAGTATATAAGAAATAAAAGCTGTGTACAAAGAAAAAAAAAAAACTTGCTTCTGTATTAAGAAACAGTATTCGAGAAAGAGGACAAGACTAACATAGTTTAACATGAGGACCACCATTAAGGAAAAAAAATACTTTCCAGATAATTTTCCAATCAAACATAAAAATAACTAAAAAAATACAGAAAAAAAACAATCCCAGATTTAGCAATTTCAAGTGCTTCCAATTTTAAGTATCCACAAAAAACAACAGACAACTGAATTATCATATTTGGTCCAAATTTTCATTTTTTTTATAATTTTAAGATAAGCTAAATAAAAGTACATACATTTGAATTAAAAATGATTAATTAATAACAATAAGGAACTTTAGATTTAAGAAAAATATAACAATTTGGAATATGTTGTCACAATTATTTATAACGATGATAATATTATTATTATTATACCAAATAAATCATAAAATAAATTACTAAATTTTATATTTATAAAAAATAATAAACAAGTGGTAATAAATGCTGTAGACTAAATAAAAATATGATTTTATCAAAATTCATATGGTATGAAAATACAATAATGTTTTTCAATACTTAGATAATAAGGTTGAGTACCTAATTTGATGGAACAATAACGAAGCAGAGTGAGAACAAAATTATTAATTAACTTATTGACAATTTAGTAAATTAGAAATAACATCAAGTTTCTTCGACAACATCCCATGCAGCAACCAATACTACAATGGTGTATTGCCTCAATTACACAACAAAAATTAAATCTTCAAAATACATTTAAACTATCAACATCATGGACATATATCTCATTAATTTAGACAAAGACAAACTCTTGTTCCCCGAACATCTCCTTTAACTATAAGACCTTGTTATCAAAAACTGATTATAGTTTTAGTTTATAGATTAAAGTCTTTATTTTAATTGTTTTATTTTAATTTTAAAACAATTACTCAAGATAAGCAAAATTCTCTGTTTAATAGTTTAATTAGATTATGTGTTAAATTATATAGTTTACATGATTTAACATATAAAGTTGTCAAATCATTGAATAATTTTAATCAAGGAATTACTATCTTTATAATAAGTAATTACAATTTACCATTGTATAATTTCATAATATATCATGTAATTAACTACTTCAAATGATTCAAAATTAATTCAGAAAATATTGATCATTATCATAAACAGCATTTCAGAGAGGGAGAAATTACACGTAGTTGATCTCCATTTAATAAATAATAATTTTTAAAACTAAAATGATTCTAGGATATATACACACACTTCTATACATACAATAACCCACACACATATTAAGAAAGTAATCATTTCATTTACCAAATTAAAAAAAAAAAAAAATGTTAGACATTACCATAAATTTAGTCAAAGGAAATTTGTAAGATGAGAACTTTCTACATTTTGGTAAATTTTCAACTCAGAAACTCGAGACTGAGAGAAGTGAAAAAAATAAAAATAAAATCTTTAAATCAGTGTTTATTTAATATTGTTATGATCATGGTTTATTTGTTGGATTTTAATTGTCAATACAAAGTCAAAAACTTAAATAAACAAACTTTAACTAAATAAATAGGAAGGCAAACTTAAGACTAATTAATTTTTAAGAGTGAAAAATACATACAGTGAATAAACATATAAAAAAACATATAAAAGCCTACATTAAAAAGATAATAGAACCTATGAAAATGATACAGCAAATATTAAACATAGAAAAAGTGAAAAGATTTATATGCAGCAAATATAAGAAATTATAGACATTGTATGTTAAAAAAGAAAGAATAATCAATTTCTCAGATTTATTTTGGTAGATTACTAAAATATAATGAATGAGAAAAAAGGTACATCATGTGAGAGCAACATAATCTAAGTAGATTTCACATGTATTATTAAAGATGGATATAAAAAAGAGTAAATGATAAAATTTAATATAAAAACCAGAGATAACAATGAGCATAAATGTATGACCACTAAGCTCTAGACTGGTCGGGAAGGAAGCGTGGGGAATCATAATTCCTAAATAACTTTCTTAGATTTTTTAAAATTTTGTTCTATGAACATTTTTGTAACATTAAAAAAAACACTTAAAGACTAACAAAGTTATTATGATTTTAAATATAGGTCTTTATTTTAACTCCTCTCATCCCTCTACTGATTTTAGACATGAATTGATCCAATTGTGGCAAAAAGAAGATAAATTCCTAACTTGGTTTCATTATTTTAAAAATTGAAAAGGATGCTGAGGAACATATAGAATATAAATATATACAAATATAATTTTGAATGGACCATATTTGTAGCTTCACAAATTTAATATTGGTAAACACCTCTTAAAATTTCTTAAAAGACGTGTCAAGATATGAGTAGATGAATAACTTGGTTTTTTAAATGAAAGTCTGTTAAAAAGAGAGAATTATTAGAGAAAATTGGAGCTCTTATAGTGTTGATTTGCAGTTCAAATGGGTGAACCCTATGAAATATATAATTCAACCTTAAATTAAAACCATGTCTCTTGCTAATGGTGCAAGCCAAGGATCAAAGTTAGTAAGCAAACAATAAATGAGAGATCTGCAATGCAAAAATAGAGGTTCTTATAATGAAGAACAGAAAGGAACTGGAAAAAGACAAACTCTTATGTAGGAAATGATATCCTGGTTATATAGGTAGATATTATATCAAGCCAGAGTCTTATTAAGATACAAGAATATTTAAAAAAGAAAAAAAAAAGAAAGTAGGACAAAAAAAAAAAAATTGGTTGTGGGACAGTTATAGGATTTTTATGGAAATTCATTCAGAGTAAAAAAAAAAAGAAAGAATTATCTATCAAACCCTAAATAGAAAGAACTTTCTTTCTCTCATTATAATAGATCAATTATATACAAAGGTAAAAATAGGATAAGACTGGAGGTGAAAGAAAGTTACTGAAATGGAAGACAAAATACCTTTAAAACCAATAGATAATAGCCTTTAAAAAGTAAAAAAAAAAAAAATACTAAAGGAAAGAAAACCTCACCTCCTTATTAAAAATGAAAAGATAATTTTGGCAATCAATAGGAAGTGGGGGATGTCCACTCTACTGCTATTGTCTGATTGCTAACTAAATAATATAAAGCAGCAGATTGAAGAAGAAAGGCATAATGACTCAGGAAGAAGGAAGATTGCAGACCTATATGTGGGAGTAAATTTGGGAGCAATTTGGGGAGAAACTAGAACACACAAAAAGTCCTTGGCTTGGAGGAAACTTTAGGGTAAAGTCAGAGATACACAACATATCTAACATAATTTTATACATAGAAATGTAAATTAAATACAACTTTATCCTTAAATTCACACGAGGTATTTCAATCTTAATGTATTAATGTTACCTATATATACGATTAAGATGCACATAGCTTACATAAACCAGTGGCATTTAAAATTAAGTTCAAAATATGAAGGTGAATTGAATATTAATGAGATTTTTGTTCCTGAGCATCATTTGGTAAGACCTGCTTTTCTAGTTTGCTTGGGTGAGTTGGCTTAATTAAATAATTCTAACTGCTTTGTCAGTGAAACTCATAATGCGAGAGCAAAAGGTAATCCCTTTACACACAATGCACACTTAAAAAATTTCTTGCACTTCTGAATGAATTCAAGCAACAGAAATTTTCCAGCGATTGGGTAGTTTGGTGAGTGATAAAACATTGTCAAGGATAAGTGACAATGTTTTGTCAGCCTATTACAAGTGAAAAATCAGCAACTCAATCGCTGGTCCTCAAACTCTCATTATTGACCAAAATATTTCTTTTTGAGAGACATTCTTAAAGGAGGACCTTCAATGGGCAATAATATAAGAAATTCCTGAACAAGTCAGAATAAGTGGGAGCTATAAAGTGATCATTGTGAATGACCAATAGTTAAGTAATGATTGTGGCTGCTCACCATTTGAACAAAAATCTGAAGTTGAGATGTTTTGAATACTGTCTGATGCTTACAGGAAAGTTTGAAAAAGAAGGTTATATTTTTAAGTTAGATCAAGAACTGCAAAAAAAAAAAAAAAACTTGGGTCCACCACTTCACCCTTGAATTCAAACAAAACAGTAAGGATTGTCAGAGAAAAGGATAGGCAAATAAAGCCAAAACTTGACTGTCAGCTGGCAAGGTCCATTCAAGTCTTTTTTTCTCTATCAGTGCGGAATTTTGCTCATTGGTTTCTTATATGAATTAAACAATCAATACTGATTACTACAGTATGTGACCGATCTGATTGGTCATCTCCATGAAATCGTCAGGCCCCATTATTATTAGATGTTGTGAGTCCCATTACTTGAACTAGGGGACCTAAACTTAACATTGTTATTCCCTTAGCGACCTCCACATCCTTCTACCCTTGCATGTACTTACCTACCTCCTCCTTTCTCATCTTTATATGATGCAGATTTTTAACTCATCCCATATAAACTTCCTGAAGTCTAATTTCAAGCCTCTAATGGTCTCAAATTTACAGGGAATTCACTGGACTCAACTTAATTATTATCTTTACAGTCATGTACTCTGCCTATCATTCTACGATTTTCATATGTTTAGGTCATTTAAAAAAGCTCTAGAAGTACAATGATTTTAAGATGAATAGGGTGTGGAGGCATACATGCACAGTTGGCTGTTTTTGGCATATTCAATTCATTCTATGACACTGAAAAAAAAAAAAAAAAAACCTTCCTTTTTGATGGCAAAAATGTTTCTTTTTAGTGGGTAGCTCAGAGAAAAATTAATTTTAATTGTCTTTTGTTTAAAAAAAAAAATTAATATTCCCATGTTTAATTAATTTTTTTGCAAACAGCAAAATGTTTAATAAACTATTGAAATTCAAAATAATATAAGCCTCCCAAAATAATTTTCTAGCATTTGAATCTGCCGCAAGGTTGTTACATGAATATGGTCCCAGCAGACTTATATCACAGAGTAATATTATTATAGCAGAATGAACGGTTTCTCAGGGAAGACTAACCTAACATTTCAAAATAAATTCTGGACAGATCCAGGCTATATTCCATACCTATATACAGGTAGTTAGATTTGAAACTATCAAATCAAGATATTAACATTCAAGTTTAAAACAAATATTTAAAAAAGTAAGAAGTGATTTTCTTCACTTTGAAAAATTAAGTAAAGTTGTTATATAATATATGTAATATTTGTTCACAATTCCTGGATGCCACATGGAATTATGGTCAAAAATTTCAATCATTTACATATTAAGTGGTTAACATACATCCCACAACACAGCCAATAAAAAATTATTTCTGCCTTAATGTGATATGTATCAAACATTTTATGAGGAGTGTTGGTGGAATTTATGAATTGAGACTCAAAACAGTATTTAGTTTTTATAATAATTTGTAATAACTTATTAATGAATAAAACAATGGTGAATAGATAAATTATCTGGAATATACTGACAACTTAAGATAAGTACTAGGAAAAATGGTAACTGTGAAACCATGCCAATCAGAATCCTTTCAAAATAAAAAATGATTTTTTTATTAATTAATAAATATGAGTTCAATATTTTACTCTTAAAAACTTGATTTCAAGTCATAGTAAAGTAAAAAAAAAAAAAAATACTAAAGGAAAGAAAACCTCACCTCCTTATTAAAAATGAAAAGATAATTTTGGCAATCAATAGGAAGTGGGGGATGTCCACTCTACTGCTATTGTCTGATTGCTAACTAAATAATATAAAGCAGCAGATTGAAGAAGAAAGGCATAATGACTCAGGAAGAAGGAAGATTGCAGACCTATATGTGGGAGTAAATTTTGGAGCAATTTGGGGAGACACTAGAACACACAAAAATTCCTTGGCTTGGAGGAAACTTTAGGGTAAAGTCAGAGATACACAACATATCTAACATAATTTTATACATAGAAATGTAAATTAAATACAACTTTATCCTTAAATTCACACGAGGTNCTATATCACTTTGCAATACATCATCTTTACTTTGAGTAGTACAAATTATTAAGAAATCAGACTAATTCTTATAAGAAACTTAAGAGCTATGGCAATTTTATTTTTAATTATTTTTAAATAAAATTTGGATAATTATGTCCACCATTATATATTATAATAAAATTTAACAACTTTATAAAAGCATTTTGACAAAAGTAACAAATACATATTTTGTAATGAATAAATAATCTAATGATAGCTTACTTTCATATTAAGGACAAAACTATTATATAATATAAATTTCTACATCTGAAAACTTATACAAATTAATAATAATAAAAAGTTTTCATTAAATTCATAGCATTTATTGTAAAAATAATAATTATATTTATTGCTATTATTTAGGAGTATGAGATGACTAGATACTTCTTAACACTAAGAATTATCACACTTCATAAGCGTGTCAAAGACCTAAAACAGGAAATATTTTTTAACAGTTACTTATAATAATTATTTTTCTCTAGTCTTAAATAAAAGGAACTGATCACAATACTTCTCTGGAAGTCAAGTGCTTGTTTTCAGAAATAGAAATCTTCAGAGAATAGGAAAAAAAAGATAAATGGAGAAGACTAGATGATGGAGAAGTGTTCAGGTAGAAGAATTGGAAGGCCTTACTAAAGGAAAGAAAACCTCACCTCCTTATTAAAAATGAAAAGATAATTTTGGCAATCAATAGGAAGTGGGGGATGTCCACTCTACTGCTATTGTCTGATTGCTAACTAAATAATATAAAGCAGCAGATTGAAGAAGAAAGGCATAATGACTCAGGAAGAAGGAAGATTGCAGACCTATATGTGGGAGTAAATTTTGGAGCAATTTGGGGAGACACTAGAACACACAAAAATTCCTTGGCTTGGAGGAAACTTTAGGGTAAAGTCAGAGATACACAACATATCTAACATAATTTTATACATAGAAATGTAAATTAAATACAACTTTATCCTTAAATTCACACGAGGTATTTCAATCTTAATGTATTAATGTTACCTATACATACGATTAAGATGCACATAGCTTACATAAACCAGNGAATACAATAATAATTTACAATATTATAATATATAATTACTTTAATGATGCCTTTATACTTTCTATATGCATACTAATATTTTACAATCAACTTTTTTAAATACTTTGGATGTGATAGACAAACTTGCTAAAGGACAACAGCCTACATTGAGAGAGAGAAACTAATATTTATTTGAAGTGCAATAAGATATTATTTGTAGTAATATTAGCTGCTATTGTATTTTTGATTCAACTTCATATAATAAAAAACTAAAAAATCTATTAAACATTATTTTTAGTGATTAAATTAAAGCCTAAAATCACATTACTGAAGCGAAATATTGAGCCAAAAATACATAAATAAATAATAAAATGACCATGTTTGGAAAAGTAAAAAAGGCATTTGATTGACTTGATATTTCTCATTCTCCATAGAGGCTTCTAAACAATACTATTCACTTTCTTTAACTACCTAAAGAGTGTTATTAATTAAGTCCTTATTGTTCAAATATTGTTGTTAAACTTGTTCTTATTTAATCCTTTCATAGCATTATTTAATTAGGTTGAAGTGTAATAGCTACTGATGTTACAGATGCATAACATCAATGCATCATAACCATGCTCAATAAAATGTTTAATTTAATACATAATTTAATAACTACATAAATTAATAACATCTAAACTCCTATAACTACCTAAAGTCACAAAAAAATACCATTATACAGAAGAAAAATTGTTTAAATAATTCCAAAGGAATCCAGCTATTGAGGATGCTCTCAATAAAGATTTTTTGAATTTAAAAAATATTTTCTTACATCCTACATACTTTATTTATGTATTTATTTTATAGCAAGGATAATATTTATTTTATGGACCCAATTGAATTATCAATTTCACAAATTGAAATGTATACACTTGAAATAAAATACACTCAAAATGTGAAGAACTAACTTATTTGCAGTTTTCAGATTTATGTTTTTAAATATGATTTCCACAAATACTCAGCAATTTCTTATTCTTTATTACAATACCAATGCTTAAATTATTATATAGTGTGGTACCTTTTGTATCCACAAATAGTATAACAGTTTTAATTCAAATGGAGAGGTTTTTAACCGTAGATATTATTAGATGTTTATATATTAGATATTTAGATGTATCAATACAAATAACATANTTTTGTTGTGGTTCGGTCAAGGTAGAACCAAAAAATACAATTTAAAAAATGTGGATTTTCTTTTATATTATTTGTATTTCAACAGCCCTGGAGATGGCTTACAAGTAAGTCGAACTGTTGGCAGATAATTTAAAAAATACACATTTTTTAAATTGTATTTTTTGGATCTACCTTGACCGAACCCCAACAAAAAACATCTAATTATAAACAGTTATAGTATTTCACCTTTAACTATTTTTACAAGTAGTCACTTACCTATTAAATTCTAAATTAACCTTGTACTCACTTAAGTTTATGGAGAGATAAACTTTTGGATTGATACCAAACCCAGAAAACCAAACCAACAGGCCATAGCCGGATAGGGCCAGTAATAACAGCCAGCAGCCCATATGCTAAATAGAAAGCATATGCCATCAGAACTTGAGAAACGAGGAGAGCTACATAGGACAGTAGTAGAATGCTGGCTTTTATCATGTCACTATACTTGAGCCTATACCTGCGGGGAGAAGTTGAATCCAATAACCTGAAAAAACAATTTTTTAAATGAGAAAGTAAAAATCTACAATGTCTGTCACTTAACTTTAGTTTTGTTCTTCAATTTCCAATATGCAAAACTTGAATAGTTTTTATAGCTTAATAGCCTGAAATATTTTTAGCTATGGAGAAAAAAAAATCTACTTATGGCTTCTTCTTAAATATCTCTCTGTTATTATTTCAGAAAATTTGGTTTATAAATCTAAATTACAAAAATTTAGATATTTGTAGTTATTTCTAGTTCTAGTTATATGTTAAAAGGCAGGTCGCTTTTAAAGTTAGAAGGAAAGGCTGATTCTGTAAGAAAGCAATATAGGAAGATAGGAGAAAGGGTTATGTTAAGTGTGAATTATTATTATTATTTTTTTTTTTTTTACTATCATAGAATAAAAAGAAAGTTCTAGGAATTCTCTGGAATTCTAGATAGAAATCAGGGGGTTTAATACTCAGTTAAAAACAGTAAAACTGAACATGTTTATTGACAAAAGACATAATTCATAAGTGTGGGGATTACAAGGCATAGAAAGTTCAAATACAAATTTAGTCAGCTATGCTGTGGAATTTGTTTGATTTATGCAATTCCTGCTTGAAATTTTTTTAAATCCATATTGTAACATACTACGTCTGCCAACCCTCTACAGGCAAATATTTTTAGTTTATCACTTCAAAATTTGAAATGTCCTTTTTAAACACAAAAGAATATTGAAACAGTTCAATATTGAACAAAAAATTAGGACCAATAGAAGTGGGGACAACCTGGTAATGTTCAATGACAAGTTTGATTAATAAACAGTTCTTTAAGCAGCCTAAGTCTAGTGCAATTAATTTTACTTGAATCCTAAATTTGAATTTAATGATCTAGAAGCCACAATTCATAGATTTATGCACTTATGTGCAAATTGAAGATACTGTACTAATTTTGAAAATATCAATTTTGAGAAATAACTTAAAAGAACAAAAGTAAAAAATTTCATTATTTTCTTCAGCTATCCCTAAGTCATGATTAAAATTTGAAATATCCTTAATAATAGTATATTTCCAAGATGAATTTTAATAATATTAAAGCAAAAGAATTTTTTTTCTTTTAATAAGCAATAGAACACTTATGGTGTTCGTAATTCTCAAGGGGAAAATTAATTTCATTATGCCTTCATTTTACAGATATTATTACTTGATATTTTTGGGTCATCTGTATCTTTATAATCCTTAGTACATATAATCAAAATTGCAATGTTGACAGACATAATTATTAATTTTCATATCAGTCTTTCAAGAAATTCTTCCTATTAATAAACTAATGAGTTTATAAGATTTAACGTTACTACTGATGGCTCAGAATCACAACTTCTCTTACTTTCTTAGCTTCTGGGAAGATTTCTTCCTGTAGATGTAAATTAAAGAGCTCTTTGAGGGGATTCAACAGTGACTTCTAACACTTGTTAATAATGTCATCCACAATATGATCTGAACCCTCACAGTCAGGAAGGATGGACAGCTCTTGCATTATTTTTCTATTGAAATTTACCTCCTTTGCCTTGATCATCATTTGAGAAAATGTAACTAATTTTTTTAAGTTTTTATGTACTTTTTATTCTTACCTTGGAGAGAATTGAGAAACTTGTAGTGTTCCAATTTTTCTTTTACCATTTTGTAGAGCAGGCCCCAAGAACAAACACATTCCAATGAGAAATCTTGCCAAGGCTGTAGCTCAGTTTTATGAATAGCTTTTGAAAACCATTTATTCAGCTTGTAATTTTATAGATATTAAGTTATCCTTGGTTAACTCACAAGTCCATCATGGCACACCTGCTTTAGAGAGTCTTGAAGACAAACTTGAGTCTTCGCTTATAGCTAATAGCTCTACTATTAACAAAAGATTCAGTGGTTTTTCATACATATTCCTTTAATGCCACACTTATTCTCAACTTGCAACAGTCAGCATTCTTTATGACAGCATTGGTTCCTTAGTTTTTATTTTCATTTGAGGCTGCTCTATTAAGAAGTTAAGTACTATTTCATTTCAATGTTATTATATCAAATCAAATTATTTAGAATTCCTTTCTCAATTATTATACGATAAATAATAAAATTAAATAAATTTAAAAAGTAATTTGATAAAATAACTTTAAATACATTGGAAAAAATAATTAAATGATAAATTATATAAAAATCTGAAATAAATGAAAGGTTAAGAGGGAAGAGGGTTAAGGAATTAGTGATGTCCATCCTCAATGAAACCAACAATGGAATATCTCCTTATTTAACTTAAGACTCATGTAAAAGGCTTTTTAAAAAAATTAATTCACATGCTAAAATTGACAAAAGTGATACATATTATCTTAACCTCAGATTAATTGTCACATAATTAAATTCAATACTTAGATCCTAAGATTCTTTACTTCTTCTCTTTCCCCCAATACTAAAAATATTAATTTAAAAATTAAGATATGCAGACAAAAATATAAAAATTACCTCTGTTCAATAGCATAGGCAGTAAATGTCACTAAAGGTCCATGGAAGAGGAATAACTAAAATTTAAAAAAGTTAATGCGTCAAAATATTAACAACAGATTAAAAAAAAGTTATTCAATAAATTTCAACTTAAAAATTTAATTAATATTTAATACCTGAATAAATGCATATCCATAAGTAAAAGAACCAGGGATAAAAGTTTTATTAACAAATATACCCCAAATAAATATGACTCCGTATTGACCATCCAGCACTTCGGCAATGGCCCAAGGACCTGAAAATATAGAAATGTCAATAGAATCTAAAGACTAAATTAATAAAATGGTTAATGAATAAAATTGAATTAATTTAAATGTTATGAATTTAACATTCAATTAATTTTGCCATGAAATATATATATAGACACACACACATAGTTATATAGGTACAAAAAGTTTAAAATATTTCTTTGTTTTGATTTTATGCTTAACTTTTGAACTTACAGAAGAATATTCTTAAGTATATTTCATAGCACGGTGGTAAGGAGGTTAAGGTACTGGACTCCTGAGCCAAATGTCCCAGGATCAATGCTCACAGCACACAGCAAGTTTTATTCTTCCAGAGAATTCCTGGTGTGCTCCAATATCCAGCCCTGATAAGTTACCATTCTTCATTGAATGAGAAAAATTAGGTGGCCATAAAAATGTCTTTTGTTTTCGAGAATAAGGTTTTTTTTTGGTATTTTTTAGATATATAAATTTAAAAAAAATTATTGTTTATATTTGTATTCCTTTAAGTAAAGTTGTATTAGGGTTAATAGCTTTTTCATATGATATCACTGGGTTAACCACATTGAAAATTATCTTCCTTAATTACAGTTATCTCAAATATTAATATACTCAAACTTCACCTTAAAATCCAAAATAAATTAAGTAGTAGAAAACTTGAATATTTTTTAAAAAATTTTAAGAAGAATGAATCAAGTATACAATATTCTAATAGACATTTTACTGAAGAAGGTTACTACCGAAGCAATATGGAAATATTTTGGTTGAAACATTTGTGAAATTCGTCGACTAAGCAGGAATGGATCATGCATTAATATGACAGGATGTTAGTACACTAGGCAACAGAATTGAAATACAACTCTGTTATATAATAGTACTGAGATAAGAAAAAATAATGAGGGGGACAAGTTGATCCATTTTTCTGGAAATAAATAAATAAGTTATAATGTACTCATAAAAAAAAATTAACAAAAAAAAACCCCTGTCTTAATTGTCAAGCACCATTTACTTGACTTATTTTTTACTACTAACTGCTAAAAAATTTAGACAGAGAGTCTAACCACTCCTCAATGATTTTAAGCAGCTTCATTATTTTTCAATCAGAGTCTTTAAATAGTTAAACAACTAATTAGATATGTTGATATTAATTATTTAACCTTCTTCACATGTAATTGTTCTCATCAATTCCTGTATGTTCATAAACAAAAAATCACCTTTTTGAGTAGATTTCCAGATAAAGTTTTCCTGGGTCTTTAACTTTTGGTTCGGACCAGCCTTTCTTTTAATGCCATCATAGACTCGATATTTGAGTTTTTGTTATCACAGCATCTACACACTACTTGCCCCTTAATAAGCCAAAGTTACTTTATTTTATTTTTTATTTATTGGTCTGAAATTTTGGAAATGGTTTTGAAATTATTTTGTTCTCTTTAATGAAATATATTATGAAATTCAGAGTTTACTGATTTTCTAAGAATCTTATATTCAGCTATATTGACCAAACAATAAAAAGTTTAATGAAGACTGAGTCAGATTAATTATTTTACAACCCATACTGCAGCAGTACCCAATAAAACTCCAGAAACAGAATAAATATATGCTTACTAAAATAATTAAATCATAAAATAAATGAAAAAAAAGAGAGAAGTAATTATAAAGAGAATGGTACAAAGAACTAAAAATAAAATAGTACTTGCCTAAGCTAATGTACAAGGGGTATAGCACAATTGGATAAAATAGGGAATCAATGTTTGAGAGTATCCAAATTCTCCTTAGCCACCGATGAGCAAAAGTATTTCTTAATGCTTGGAAACGCTTTTTATTTTCTGAAATAAAAATTATATTTTTTAATAATAATTATGATAAAAATTATTGTAGCACAATCATGATTTTGTTTAAACTACACAAGTAATATTTTGGATTTTATCTTATGTACTAAAAAAGTCAGAAAATAAGAAAACCCAAACAAAAAGATGGTTTGAGGAGAATGTGATACATCACAAGAATATTGGATGTATCAGAATTTTTTTTTAAATTCTCTAATTTTATACTCAATGTATTTTATTTGGTGGATTTTAAAAATTATAATAATTTTCTATCAGTGAATCTCTATCAATTAAAGATTATATAAAGAAATAATTTATTAAAATGCCTCCCATCTTTCTTAAACTAAAGGCTCCAATATATTTCTAAAAAACAAGTAGACAACGATTCTTGAAAAAATTCTCATTGGGATATTTTAAGCTTTCAAAGGAAATGGAGGAGGGAGGAGTTAATTTCTAATGTAATTAAAAATTAATAACAAATTAGATTTTTTAGTAGAAGGGTATAGAGCAAACATATAGCCTCCAACCAAATAATATATTTTCATAGCAAACTAAAATCAGAGTGATTCAGACAATCTTCACTTAGTTGTGATTAAGAGCTTTAAGCTAAGTAAGTAGATGAAAATTAAGAGTTCGGAACAAAGAAAATGATTTGAGCTTTGTTTCTTGTAGTTTAGCCACTGTTCAGATAATACAAATTTTGATATTGTAGTAATATTACATCAAAGCATAGATTTGTATGTTGTATTTGTATTTTGAGTAGAATATAAAACATACCTAATGCTTGTTTGTTCATGAACCTCAAAAAACAATAAGGAAGAACACAACTTATAACTGTAATACCATACATAACTTGCATCTGAAAAACAGAACAGATAAGTAATAATGATGAGATATTATTTATTTAGAAATTAATGAAAATGTTTCTATTGATAGATTTCCTTAATTACATTCAATATTTAAGTCCTTATTAGAACAGTAATGTCATTTGAAATTTCAGGCACACACTCAAAGAATGTGCTGTGAATGTATGTGTGTGTATGTATACGAGCACACACATGTCCAGTCACACACGCACACACAAACACGCAAGCAAGCAAGCACGCACACACACACACGTAAATATAACAATGAAGTGGTTATAAAGATTTTTAAAAACTAAAAGCAGGGAAATATTATAGTAGAACATGTTATAAATATAGATTTTCATAAATATTACATATTTTATTATTGCTTTAAGATTGAATGAGTTATTCATATTATCTTTTAGTTGAAAAGTATTAGCAAGTCCTCACCAACTTGCTGAAAATATCTTCTTATATAAAGTTAATTACCGAATTAATTGAGAACTTTATAATTTTATCCATTTTTAACAAAATTTATTATTAAAAAGAGTTAACTTTATAAACTTAAATTCTAATGATTTTAAAAACTTGACTAGGTCTTCACCGTAAGAACATTGAGACTCAAATGAAGAAGTAGGTAAGCCATCTCCTTCTGCAGTTTTTTAACAAAAGATGAAATATCATTTATTGCATGTGTTTGAGTTATTAATTAGACAAATACTTTTCTTATAAATTATAATTCATTCATTTAAAAGAACTCGAGGGTTGCTGGCATGCTATTATAATGTTATATTTATAATGCTATAGTATGTTCTAGATAAATCTAGGCAGGCCTAAATATAAACAATACAACACTGGAAAGACATGTCTGTTTAACTCAAAATTGAAGGCAATAGTGCTTTATGTTTAGATCAGTGTACATATAATGAAATTCAAATTGAATTATGTTATTATATAGAGTCACTCTCAGTCATAAAACTGAAACCATCAGAATCAGAGAACGTCTATAAAGAAATTGAAGATGAAATGTCACAATTATTTTCATTTTAAGTCACTTTAAAAACAGTAAAGCCTTGGTGTTCCCCCAAAGATGTAGTCAAATTTGTCAATTTAAAAAATCACTGCACTGTATGTGTCTAAATATTCATAGTTCTGTAAGTGTCTAAACATTTAAATACATAATAAAGCTTTCTCATAAAGTAAACTGGTAGTTATCATGCAGACTGTTTTTCCTTTATGAACACTTGAATTTTAATACAATAATTCATTCATTTACATAAAATTGTCTACACTAAAGTTACAGTACATAAAATAGATAAAATTAACATATTTAGCAAATTAATATTTAAATCACAATATTCACCCTTCTTATGGAAAAAATAAAGAAAAAACTAACAGGAAAATAGTTTATTAAAACAGTATATTCTAAAAATATTAAATTAAGTTATGTCAATGTCCAGTCTAAGTCTTAATAAAAAATTTTTTTTTATAAGGATTGTAGACACACTATTTATAAATATTTTCATACCTAATCATATAATTTCTCCCCATATTCCACTTATTGGTCTGAAATT
>KZ808061.1:10794-21377 GCA_000696205.2 Oncopeltus fasciatus | reverse complement strand
GTCAAAAAACTCTCCTTTTGACCAAAAACTTTGATTTTTGCCCTAGAAGCTGCAATTATTTGTTTTACTTAATGAAATTTGGCATTTCACTTTTAAATGCAAAAAGAAATGCTGAGTCTGTTATTCAGTGAAATTGAACAAATTGACAGGCTGGTAGTGTTGAGTGATTTTAGATTTCATTGAGTTCTTTGTTTTTTTCATTAGATTCTCAAAAATGAATATAGCAGTAAGTTTGAAAAAAAAAAAAAAATTGTAGTTTGAAAAAAGAATGTGTAGTTGGCATCAGCTTAACTGCATCTGAAAATGCAAGATGTAAGAGCAATATTACTAAAATAGGAAATGATGAACAATAAATGTTGGTAAACAATTATTTAATTTATCAAATTAATCAAAAATTAAAAGTTTCAAAAAAAGCTTTTTAAATATGCCTTCTTAAAGCACTGATGAAGAAAATACTACTAGATATCCACTTTATATGTCTGCTTATTGCAGAGTCAATAGACAACTAACCTAGCACTTGAAAAGGAAATAAACAAACACTTTAAACAAAAATAAAAATAAAATTCTGCTATGGCAATTAAAATTGTGATTTACCTAACATGAATCATGAATAATACCACACTAACAATCTCAAATTATACAATGTGAAATGTGCAAAAATAAAGTTACTTCAAAGTGAACATAATCAGTTGGCTAAAACAGTAAAAAGTTTAAAAGATCTGCTATGCACATAAATCCTTAGGCTGGAGAAATTAGTTAGGGTTTTGGCCAGGATCAGTTAAGTCGAAACATTGGCAATAATAAAATAATTACCTAATAATTTTGGAGGCCAAAACCCAGACTAATTTCACCAGCATAAGACTTGAAAGCCAATTAACCTCCAACCATAAATCCTTAGAATGAAACTAGCATGCAAATTAAAAAAAAAAAAAGTTTAAGCAGAAGCAATTAGAACCCACATTTACTATAAATAGAGGATTACTAATAGCCTACTTTGTTTCTCAGTTCAAGACTAATGTTGAGAAGATTTATAATATTACAATCAAAAGAGCTTAAAAAAACTTTAAGTATAGACCATCACACATTGCATCGGTTTTTTATATAAAATCCACTCACAACACCTTGTTTTATTTATTTCATTTTATAGTTGTTTCAATTTTTTTTATTTTTTTTATTGAAGCTCATATCAATTCAGTGCATATATTTTAATTCATTTTACCCTCTTTCATTGACCAATTCACTCTCTTTCTATTCACAGTCCACTTAACATCATTCAATTCTACCCAGAATTAATTAAATACTCCTCCAATAGATGGATTTAAATTTAAACTTTGATCCAAAATTACTAATAAGAATTTAATATTTTCGACCTCATCAACTTTAAAGTTTTTAAACTATCTGAATGTGTTGGTTCATTAAACTCATATAATGTGTAAGTATTTAATAAAAGTTTGTTGAGTTGTCACCAAGAGCTGCAAAGAAAAACAATGAGGAATGAAAGCATTGGGAAGTTGAGACCAGCTTTATAGGGAAATCATCGGAGTTATCTGTATTCTATCATATCTCAAGGCTCATGCATCCCCTAAGAAGAGGACCCCAGAAATTGTCTCTCCTGGTCTTCCTATGATGGAATAGGTAAGTTTTTCATAATTAGTTATGAAAAACTTACCTATTCCATCATTCTCAGGCAATCTTTTACAATGGGTGGTAACATTCCAGGGACACATTTTGCTCTATGTTGTACGATGACTCAACCTCTTCAGAATGGACAGTATAGAGAAGTTTGACAATCAGTATATAAATTTGAAAAAAAAACTATTGAAAAGATAAGAGCATTATATAAGGTCTGATATAGAATAGAGGAAAATATTCTCGAAAATAGAAATAAACCTGAAACAACTTCTTCTTCAGAAGTAATCCATTTCCAGGCCTCCACATCAACCAATTATGACAACTGTATGATGGCCTCTGGATATACAGAGGAGTATTCAAAGCCAGCCATCTCCTCAGCCTCGGTGCAGAGAGTGGGAAACCTCCACTGCTCTTTAGAAGAGATCAGCTGTCCCTTAAATATTTTTTATCAATTATCTTATCTACAACTTATCCTCTGACTTGCATACTCAATATGCAACATTTCAAAAATTTATAATTAAAATCATACAAAATCATTAGCTTACCCTGAGAGAAACTACAAACTACTAAAGTAGTTGAACAACTAAGACTCCCTCTATCCAAAAATCTCGAAAAATATAATATCAACCAAACACCCATGGACATTACCTCCTAAACAGGAAAAGAATAGCTGAATCTCTAAAACATTTTGCTAAGGTTACCAATCCAATAATTTACAATAGAGAAATCAACCATAAAATATACAACACGAACTCTTGGACAATAATCAATGGATATAAAACCAAAGATGGCATTAGGGCAGTGTTTGTAGTTCAAAAGCAACAACCGATGAGATCCCATTTCTGCTAATTTCCACCAATGTTCTCAACATTCTTTAAAGAAGTCTCATTAAAGGAACCAACTAGGAGAGCTGTGTGAGGCAACAAATTAAGGGAAATAAAATCAACTATACGACCCTGTAAAACAGCTATGACAGAGACCACAAGGGGAGAGTTTGTGTTAATTAGGATAAGGATCAGACACATCAATGTGGCACATGTGTACTACATGAAAAAAAAAAGAAAAAGAAGAAGAACCACAGATCTGCAAAACTTGTTGAGAAAAAAGACAATAAAACTCACTGATTGCCTTGCCTATCACGTTACATGTCAAGACTAACATAACTAAGCCCTTAGATGAAATCCTAGGTGACAATCCCAAATCCATATCCAATCTACTACATTCCTTAAAATCCACCAAATTGTTTAATATAATATAACTAATATCAGTCTAACACTTCAAACTCAGTAATTTGTAATAGATTGCTAGTGTTGGGGTGTTGGGGGGAGGGGAAGGGTTGTGGAGTCCATGATAGTGGTGGAGGGATTAGGCCGGGTGGGCACATAATGCTGGAAATATCTCTTGGTGCAGTTTTCACTTTTGATATCACATTACATTATGGTAATTCTATATTATAATATTGACAATTATTATTGTATTCTCATGACATTGTATTTCTACAGCCCTGAAGATGGCTTAAAATGTAAGCCAAAACGTTGGCAGATAATCCTTTAAAAAAATACACTTTTTTTAAATTTGTATTTTTTTGGTTCTACCTTGACCGAACCTCAACTAAAATCATCTAATAATAATATCTACGGTCAAAAAACTCTCCTTTAGACCAAAAACTTTGATTTTTGCCCTAGAAGCTGCAATTATTTGTTTTACTTAATGAAATTTGGCATTTCACTTTTAAATGCAAAAAGAAATGCTGAGTCTGTTATTCAGTGAAATTGAACAAATTGACAGGCTGGTAGTGTTGAGTGATTTTAGATTTCATTGAGTTCTTTGTTTTTTTCATTAGATTCTCAAAAATGAATATAGCAGTAAGTTTGAAAAAAAAAAAAAAAATTGTAGTTTGAAAAAAGAATGTGTAGTTGGCATCAGCTTAACTGCATCTGAAAATGCAAGATGTAAGAGCAATATTACTAAAATAGGAAATGATGAACAATAAATGTTGGTAAACAATTATTTAATTTATCAAATTAATCAAAAATTAAAAGTTTCAAAAAAAGCTTTTTAAATATGCCTTCTTAAAGCACTGATGAAGAAAATACTACTAGATATCCACTTTATATGTCTGCTTATTGCAGAGTCAATAGACAACTAACCTAGCACTTGAAAAGGAAATAAACAAACACTTTAAACAAAAATAAAAATAAAATTCTGCTATGGCAATTAAAATTGTGATTTACCTAACATGAATCATGAATAATACCACACTAACAATCTCAAATTATACAATTTGAAATGTGCAAAAATAAAGTTACTTCAAAGTGAAGATAATTAGTTGGCTAAAACAGTAAAAAGTTTAAAAGATCTGCTATGCACATAAATCCTTAGGCTGGAGAAATTAGTTAGGGTTTTGGCCAGGATCAGTTAAGTCGAAACATTGGCAATAATAAAATAATTACCTAATAATTTTGGAGTAATTTATTTTTCTGATCCTGGCCAAAACCCAGACTAATTTCACCAGCATAAGACTTGAAAGCCAATTAACCTCCAACCATAAATCCTTAGAATGAAACTAGCATGCAAATTAGAAAAAAAAAAAGTTTAAGCAGAAGCAATTAGAACCCACATTTACTATAAATAGAGGATTACTAATAGCCTACTTTGTTTCTCAGTTCAAGACAAAATTTTACACTTATAATTTCAATAGATCTTGCATATAAATATATTCAATTGATCCTCACCAACACTTAAACTTATACATGTTAAAAACCACAATAGGAAACTCTACTAAATCAAAATTTAGTAGAGAATTACTATATACTTAACATCTTAATATTAAAAAAACAATTAACTTATTTTTAAAAAAAGTTTGGATGGACCAGAAAATGTTTTATTTCTTGAGTGGAACCCATGTTTCATTTGAGTATATAACTATCTAGCACATTAAAACTGTGTAATCCATCTCCACTATAGCAAAATATAAAAAATAAGAACAAATTTTACCTTATATGTGTAGAAAAAGACATAGCATGAAGAGGTTCCCTCCAAGGAGACTGCACAAGTGCATCTTTTGGATTAGTGACTAGTATTATGGGCCACTCTTTATGTTTAACATCAATAAAAGAGAATAGCCCATTATCTATTGCAGCAACTCGGAACCTATAGAAAGAAACTTAATAGAAATTAAATGTGCAAGAGACAGTTATGTCGAGTTCTGTAGAAAGGGAAACTCACATCCGATTATCTTTCCAATCAGCAAGCTCCAGCTCATAAAAACCACTCTTTTGAATAGTGTACATGTTAGGAACAAGGCCAAGTATGGAATGAAAATGTCCACAAAGATATGCTATACTCTTGTGATCAGAACCAATAAGAGATCTAATCTAAAGAGAAGAAATATAAAGCCAAAACAATCAATAATAAGCTGAATATAATATTTTAACAATACAGAGAAAATATTTAAGTGAGTATGAAAAGATCTGGCCCTATGCAAAATAAAACTAAGGATACCTGAATTTATGGACATGGAAGGAAAAAAAGAAGATTATAAAGTTTTTTATTCATTAACGAATATTAAAATTTATCTTAATAATTTAGTGGAAAGTGAACTATAACTCAATAAAAACAAACAGTCGGTAAAGAAACGAATGTCAAAAACTCGGCTAGGGTTCCAGATATAAGGCTTTAGTTTCACTCTTCCCATAAAGCTGCCAATAAAATTTACCCAAAAAACAAAAATTTAGAAAATGAACCCACAAAACATTTTTTTTTCTTTTTTCTAGGCTTTGATTAAAAAAAAAGACATCTTCCTTTTTAATTTGCAAATCAACTGTTGAAATTATAGGGGTTATTGAGATTAAAAAGTGAAAACCTTAAGCATATTTAGATTCCATTATATGGTTTATATATTAAGATTCATAGAAATGGAGAAAGGAAAAAAATTAAACTTCCTAATAACAAATTGACAATGTGCTCATCAACAGACGATAATAATACAGATCACAGTTTTTACAAAGGATGGTCTGAATATTAGCCACTTTTAAAATTAATTTCTAATTTACCTTCTTCTAATTAATCCAGTTCTTTATAGTATATTACATCTTAGTTCAGAAAATAAGCCAAAGAAAAAAAAAATTAGTGATTGAAAGAGATTATACAATTTAAAATAAGAGTTTCAATTTTTAGGGAACAGATTTGTAAAATAATTTTTAAGAATTATAGAAAGAAATTTAATGATATTTAAAACAGCATTCATCAACTTTTTTAAAGAAGAACTTAGTGTCACATTGGTTTCATTATTAATTTTCATAAAAACTTGTATTTGTTTTAAACATAGTAGTAATCCTAGCACTACTAGAATAGAATAAAATTACATTCCTCTAATTTATTTCAACAAAATGTATAAGTTAGTATGAATAGAAAAATGTATTAAATAAACATCAAATTAAAAAACTTTACATATGAATGAGGAATGAAGGACAGCCTTTTCTCCTAATTTTAGACAGTAAAACAGCTATGCTAGAATAACATTATTATTATCTTTTTAACAGTTCTCCTAATTCAGACCAAATAGAAAAATAAAATAATCACACTATATCATTAATATATTTGAAACTTAAGAGCTTAAATTCATTCAGAAATCTTAATTCCAAATGATTTTTTTAAGATAATTAATCTTACCTATGAATATTATAAGAAGTAATATTTTAAACAGGGAAATTGTACTCACTTAGGAAAAAAAGAAAAAACACTTAAATTGGCCATCTGCAAATGTTTAGTAAAATAAAACCTAAATCAAAAATCAAAGATTAACATTGATTTAATAATAACCTCAGAAGAAAACAAATGGAAAATTTGGAAACATAAAAATAGAAAAAAATTGAATAACAGAGAACAAATGATAGTGAATAGCACAGGAATTCTTATTTAAGACTCAATTCATGACAACAATTTTGGCTAAATTGGTTAGACATGCAATATTGAGGTGACTTTGGAAATAGCTTAAACATATAGCTGAAACTAATGTTTAACAACACTATATTCAAGAAACATAGCCAAAGACAATTTAATTCAAAATTAATTGAGGTTATTGGTAGTGGAATTTTTTAAGTCATACAAAAGCAAATAATAGTGAATGTAGTAGTAACAGTGAAGTTAGTGCCATATCAGTTAATAGGGATATTAAAATCATTGCGAAGGGAGGATTGGATATGTAATATGGAACATTAGCAGTTATTCTGAGGGTATTGGATTGAAAGGGCTGGATTCTTTGGATATTGGACGGCTTGGCGGCACCCCAGATTCTATACCGTATGTCCAGATTGGTCGTAGTAATGTCTTCTAGAGCATCAGTTTGTTTTATATTGTAAGATTGGAATTCCTATTTATATTCTGTTTAAGAGTCCTTGTTGTCCTTGGATGGGTGGGGATGTCAGCAGTGTGTACAGGATAAATAGGATAGGTCCAAGCACACAACCTTGAGGAACTCCCATTTCCCCACCGTAGAAATCGGAGTAATCTAACTCTTGTCGAACACTAAAGAAATGGTTGGATAAGCAAGAATTAAGGATTAGGTAAGTGTTATTAGGTAGTATGGATTTCAGTTTAAACAGAATACTACTCTGCAGACTTGAGAAATATAAAAAAAAAGTCACAGGGCAGTACTCTTTGCACTCAAGAGAAGAGGAAATGTAGTCAGTGGAACAATGTTCCTCTCTCGCCTTCATATAGGTAGGTGTGGTTAATTATGTTTTTTTCTTGGTAATTTGTTTTTTGTATTTAGAATTTTTCTTCATAGTTTACTGCATTCATACTTTTGATATCACATTACATTTAGTTATATCAATTCTATATTATAATATTTTGAAATTTGTATTTTTTTTTGGATCTACCTTGACTAAACCCCAACAAAAAAATCTAATAATATTATCTATGGTCAAAAAACTATCCATTTGAAGTAATTGATTATTAACTCAAAACTCCTTTCTGAATTAATCTTTCTCATCAGTTAAAGCTTAAGTTTTAAAAATTAATATTCAATGATAAAGAAATACTTAAAGTGTTGAACTAAATGAGTAAGTATCCAATTTCAAAAATAATATTACTTTAATAGATCGCTTTACTTAAAACATAAGTTGTTTTTTTTATTTGTTTGTGTGTGGGTGTGTGTGTGGTCATGGAGGAAGAGGCTATCTACAGGTCTCCACCCCATTCTAAACATCCACGACTCAGGACAAGCTTTTATTATCAATAAAATCTGGCCCCAGGTGGGATTTGAACCCTCAGCATCAGGACTCGATCCTATGAGCTACCTTGATGCCCCAATATAAGAGTTAATTAGCAATTAGTTTATAAAATTATGTATGTAGGCATACATTTATATATATATATATATATATATATATATATATATATATATATATATATATATATATATTTGTGTGTGTGTGTGTGTGTGTGTAATATATATAAGTTCATAAAAACAAATGATGAAAACTTACGCCAGGAGGATGGCTCAGTATGCATGACGTAGGATAATGGCCAAACCATATTGTATAATTAGCATCCTCAGCAGATAACATTAATTTTTTCAATTCTATAACTTCAGAATCAGGTAAAATTCCAATAAAATTAAATGGGCGTTTCAAACCTACTGCTGGACAAGCATCAACACCAATGAATGCATACTTTTCATTTCCAATAGTTAAAAAGTGTGCATATGATCTAGAATGTCTCCCTCCTTGCATTGAATAATTTCTGAAATAATTTCTCTTCGAAAATATGCTAGGAACATCAAAATTATCTATAAAAAAATGAATAAATAAAAACTTTAAAATGTGATGCGTGAAGGAAAATAAATATAGTCAATAATTAAATAAAAATTAACCATGATTTCCTCTTATATCAAGCCAAGGAGTATTTTTTGTGATTTCGCATTTGTCTAATATACTTTTATATTTTTTCCATTCTTCTTCAAATTGGGTAGAACCGATAAAATCTTTTGTTTTTCCATCAGTCAAATCACCTGTGGAGTAATATAATACATTGAATTAAAATGCTGCTAATTTTTCCATTACAATATATTTTCTTAATTTATATAAATGTGCTTTTAGGCAGATTTCCCTTAAGTAAAACAGAAGTTAATGTTAATAGCTGAAATCTATTGAGAGGAAAGAAGGTGGAAAAAGGAATCAAACTGAGAAATCATAAATATAATCATTATTGTAAGAGTTAAGAAGAATAATGAGCAGAATTTAGTAAGTGTAAATTGTAATTTACATTCTATCACTTCAATTCTATAATACATTTTATAAAGATATATAAAAACAAAGTTATCAGAGTGCTTTTGAGGTAACTCTTACCTATATTCCGTACTCCAGAACAGTGCAAGAGGTCGACTTGCACTTCCATGCTGGAAGTGATGCTCACTGTCTCATTATCAGTATTATAAGTGGGTTGATACCCACTCGCTTTATTAAATTAAAGATTTACAGTTAAGGTTAACCTTTTCATGTTACCCACCTGGTATTTCAAACTATCAGCAACCAGCAAAGATAGAGAAATAAAATGTAGAAAAAGTACTTTCTACACCTTTTATTCTTAATTTTTTATTTCTAACTGATTAATAATAACAATTCTTTTTAAAAAGATTGGTTTTTATTCATTTTTTGGATTCTCCAAGTTTTAAAATGTAAAACATCAAATTTTGAGTTGAGCTTATGTTTTTAAATTTTTCAGGCCAATTATTTTCTAATGAGAAAATAAATGGGGGGGAAAAAAAAGACAAAATGTTTTGAATTCTCCTCACCTGTAGCTAATATAACAGAAGGATTTATATGTTTCATAGTATAATCACAAAACTCAAGCAACTCAAGTCCTCTTTCATGGTCTTGAAATAAACTTAAATGCAAGTCAGAAACCTGTAGAACATCAAGAATGTAAATACAATGAACATTTAAAAAGAATGTATGTTTTTCCCTCAGGAATTCGCACATCTACGGTTATATGAGACACAACTGGAGAAACTTACAGTATTACAAAAATGAGAAGTAAGTTTTTCTTTATTAGTCTTCCTCATGTAATCTTGATAATTTTGGCAAAACATTGAAATTTGATAAAGAACCAATATTGCCAAATAATTATGGATCATTTATTTCCTATAGAAAGCCTACTTATTTTTTGATAGCATGACCAAATGGGGAGATTTTCCAGCATGCAATGATTTTATTACATCAATTTTAAAATAGCATAAATGGAATCAGTCTAAGCAATATTATCCAATAAAAAAAATAAGAGGTTTCTGTTCCATCTCAGAAAAAAAATTATTTTTTACCAATGAATATCATATGATAAGGAACTTTAAATGTTTAATTTCAAAAATGTTATCTCATTTCAGTATTTTAAGTCAACAATTTTTGTCTAGGAAAATGTGTTGGTTTTTACTATTTGTAACACGTATTTTATCTTCAATATCTCAAGGTTGGTTTGTCTAAGAATTTTCAAACAACTTTTATTGGGTTCATTACATTTTAAGCTTCTATTTGAATATAAATATGTGCAGTAAATCTTTATACCATTTTTTTCCAGGTGCAAAAAGTTAAAAATTGAGACATATGGGATTAATTTTTTCATAAAAGGAAAAATAACTCAGTTGGAGGTAAAAATGTAATATTTGTGCTAATTTTTTAGCAATTCTAAAAAGAGAATTAGCTAATTTTTTTGCTAATTCTCTTTTTGTAATATTTGTGGTTTTGCAGGTCTGCTTAATGACTAACCACTATATTATTCATAACTTTGTTTTCACGGGTGGGTAACAAACACAGTTAGTAAAAATGGGGAAAATTAGGCCAATGGGATTTGCTTTGATGATTTAGATATTAATATAAAAGAAAATCCAATAGATAAAATTACACTAAAAATTAAATATAATGAAATAAATATTAATATTAATAATCTGA
>KZ808060.1:241961-252908 GCA_000696205.2 Oncopeltus fasciatus | reverse complement strand
GTCTTACACAGCTTTCTACTTTCATACTCTTGATATCACATTATATTATAATTCTCTATTATACTAATTTCAAATATTACTGTATTCTCATGACATTGTATTTCTACAGCCCTGAAGATGGCTTACAATGTAAGCCGAAACGTTGGCAGATAATCCTTCATTAAAAAAATACATTTTTTTAATCTGTGTTTTTTTGGATCTACCTCGACCGAACCCCAACTAAAATCATCTTAGAGTAAACACGGTAAATTGTTTTCTTTCCTTTTTAAAACTGTTAAATAGTAAATTATTTATTATGTTATTGGAAATATATTTCTAATGGCACAGAGATTATTGTTAAAGACTAGGGAAGTAGATGGCGTGCTGACCTCTACGGGAAGGGGGCAATTGAAGGATAACACCTGCTTACTTTTTCTCCTTGGAAGGGAGGCTTACTTGGAAATCAGTATAGGCACTTCTAGATTTGGCTCGCCACGTCCAGGAAGTTATGAAAACAGCTCACCAGCGGCCCCTTCAGTCAGTGACAGGGGGTGTCAGTTTGTCTTAGCTTATGCGGTGCCGGTAACAGTGATGAGTGACTGTGATTAACTAGTTATCTTGATGCCTAAATTAATAATAATATTTAATTTATTTGTACGTATTAATTAATTCAATTAGCAGTAAGTAATTATATATTAACTGATTAGTTATTTTGGGCAGTAAGTTAGTTTAGTTTACACTAGCTGGTGTATTACGGTTAAGAGCTATTTTCACCCCCACCCCACTCCCTTTTGAATCGCTCACCCGGCAAAAGCCGGGTCTTCATTACAAAATGAAGATATCTTTTATCCGTAAAATATTTTCCACATCTTCGCCCATCGGCTATGCCGTCAGTTGTACTAATTTTATCCAGATTCCTTCTGCTTTTTACTATCTATCTACTACCTTTTTTTTTTTTTATCAAGGAACTTCAAACCCTAAAACTAGCTTTAAGTAAAATTAAGATGAAAATATATAAATGATAACTTGAAAGTTTACTAGTGGGCCTACTCTGATAAAAAGCGATTCAGCCGACATAATGACAGATGTGTACTATACTGCGTTACTGAGGGCGCATTTTCTGCATGAAGGCCTTGTGTATCGTCAAACCACTTGAATCTTAGGGTGTCTAGACTTGTACTTCCCCACAAGTATTGTAATTATGTAAAATTTTAAATTTAGGTTTCCCTTATATAAGTTTTGGTATTTAGAGAAATACATTTGTGAGTTATAAAAGTAATTATTCAAAGATATTAGTTCAAATATAAACTTATTTAAATAAGTGACTAGAAGAAAGACAGGAGAAGCAACTATTTTGAAGTTCTTATGACAGCAGAATAAATTAAAAATAAAAAATAAATTAAAAGCAAAATTGAAAAAAAAAAAAAAATAATAATACATACAAATCATGATAAATAGTGGGTTAATTTTCACAAAAGTAATGCCATGTTTATCTAACAAAATTATTAAGAGAAATTAGTGAAATGAGCTGGACTCAGTTATTCATGTCATAACACTGCAATTCATATGAAGCATTACTATGGTACTGTCAAGTAAATTATGTATCATCATAGTTAAAGCATTGAATCAATAAGATAAGAATAAACATATGTTTCTAAACAGGATTTTTCTTCCTTCTAGATGCTGATTTTAAAATGGCTTAATTAGATTTAATTTCTTATAAATAATGTTTCTCTCTCACCTAATTAATCCATCCCTTTAATCAGGAAAAAAGGCTCTACTGTAATGAATTAGTAAAAAATATGTGCAACAATGACTTTAATAAGACTTGTTTCATTGTGAAATCCATTTTGTAAGAACAAACCTAGAAACAATAATTGGAACCAAAATAAAAATTGAAAAAGCAACTGATAGAATTAAAGCCATTAGATTGTTTATTAATATATGCTTCCAAAGCTTGCATGAAAAGTATCATCAATGCAACCTTCAATTTTAGCTCACCTCTCTTATTTCCCTTATACAATTATTTTTATAAACAATGCTTTTGTATAAGTTATAATTCATTTTGATTAGAGACAATCAACAAAGATTGTTTTCAGTGGGATGTAAATACTACAAATCTTTGGAATAAAATTTTACCAATTTCAACAAGAAGGCAGCCTATTGGACAATAGGCAATGTAGATAAAAGAAAATTATTTAGTTGCTGACTGCAAAATCAAATTTCTTTTTGGAATTTCATTTTCCAATACAGATATAATACACTAAATATAAAATATATCTTTTAACTTAGATCCAAGAAAAACACTCAAAAATAATTTTGACTTGAAGAAAAAATTATGAACATTTTGTTTATTTGTTACAATATTGGTAACATATTCAGTGCTTTGAATAAAAATATAAATGTTCAAGTAAGAATTATATTCTTTAAAAATTCATTGAATGATAGGTTTTGGTAGTCTCTTAACCAATTTTTTTCATTTTTTCATGGTGTGGGGTATATCTCTATTGTTGTCGCACTGTTAGACAGATAAGAATGAAATTCAACATATGAACATTGGTCCGACATAGAACAGTATAGATCTTGGGTCAAGTCAGAGGGAGAGGAGATTTAGTGGAGTTAAGAGACATATTATTTACAGTTTTTCATGGAGTAGTTTTTCAGTCTCTGTTTCTATGTATTATTTAGGACTATTTTAATGATAATATATAGCGATAAAAATCAATAAGGTAATGCTAGAAAGTTTATTATTGAAATGAATAAGAGATTGAAACATCATCAATATAAGATTATAAATTAAAATTACAATGTTTTATTTTATAAGAAAATAAACTAAAAATAATTATTGATTTCAGTTCATCGAAGCAAGAAAAGGTCTATTAATAATTAAATTAAAGCAAACAAACAGATATTCGCTCAACAATTGATGAGTGATATAAGTATGGATAGGTTTACTTAGAAAGAAGCTGCAAACAAACATTTTTAAATTTCATGTGTTAGTATGACCATATCCTAATTGTTGAAGGTTCAAGAAAATAAGTTTTTTTTTGTTTTTGTTTTATCATGTTTATGTACATAGGAATAGATAAATTGATCTACACTTTGGATGTCGAGGACTGAGAGTAAGCCCACAGTGATTAACTAGGGAACCGAAATGTATTTGACAATTGAGTTGAAGATAGTCCAAGTGTAGAAGGAGTTAAGTGTTCCATCAGGAAACGTTGACAGTTTTCTGCGAGTTTCTTCTGATGGGAGAAGGAACCTTCAGGACGTTCATTTCCTTTTCCAGGTTGATGTTGTTGTTGTTGAGATCTCTGTTCTTCTTGATCTCCGGCAGTCTGGGCGAACGGCGTTCTTCCTGTCGCCGTTCAGGCTTGGCGACGTTCGGCTCCTCTGCCGCCCCGGCGAAATCCATCAGGGTGGTCCTGCAGTCCAGCTTGGTTCGCTCGACCCTCTTCCTCCAGTCGTAGAGGTCCCTGCAGGAGTTGATCCTCCTGCTGACGGACTCCGGACGACTCTTGGACTGCCTGTAGCGCTGGACGGCCTGGGTGAGGCTGGTCCTGCCGCAGCAACAGTGACGCTTTACTCGACGCTTCACCTCCCGCCGGTTGTTGCTCTCTGCAGTACAACCCTGAAATCATCAAATTCAGTCATTTTTTATCATAAAAAAATCTTTATTTTTTAATTTTTACTTATAAAACATCTTGTAATTTGATGGCTTAATATAATATACATTTATATTTTAAAAATAGTAAATAAAATCAATTAAAGATCACATTGCAGGGAGAAAGGGCCCGTTGATCCCACTCCCGAAACATTTAGGCTTCAATGCCCAAAAGGTCGCGAGGCCATCTTCGTTTCAGTTGTCGGAGAGGGTTGTAAGAATTGTAGTCCGACGACATGGATTGGGTATATGGACTAGGGTGATATGGAGGGTTGCTTTGGAAGAGTGTGAGGCAGATGGAGATAAGGTCTTGGCCGAAAGGAATAATAAATTCGTGATGAAGGGTAGAGTTTGATACCCAATATGGAGCGTTTGCAATCATTCTTAGGACTCTGCATTGAAAGGATTTAATTCGCTGGATGTTGGAAGGTTTAGCGGCGCCCCACAGTTCTGCACCATTTGTCCAGTATTGCCTTGTACAGTGTCTGTATAAGAGTCCTATGCGTCTGTTGAATACTTGTCGCTCAAGTTTAATATGTTCGCTCCAGTTAAGTCGAGAGTCAAGATGGAATCCAAAGTAACAGAGAGAGGTATAGGGATGTTATTGTGCGTTGCATTATTTGGAGAATCTTTTCACACATGTAGGTAGCAAGTAACCAAACATATAACAAGCCAAACAAACAGGTACCGTGACTGATATTTTTATTCACCACAACTAAGTCAGTACATGTAACAGTATGATTTGGCTAATTCAAGATTGATGCCAATAAGGAAACTGATTTACTATCCTAAGATTTGATCCCTCCCGTTGCAAAATTTATTTTTATGATTCTCTAGAAGGTTTCCCCCAAGCAGAAATCCCTAACATACAAACAATTTGGAGACATGGTTTTACTGAGAGGTCTGGAGGCCCTCAAACGCGCTCCTTATTTGATCTGGGTGGGGAGTCTACTCACAGCAGAGGCAGTCGAAGAGGCGGTGGACTGGTCGCTAAGCTGTTGGGAGAGTCTGCGTATGGCCGCCTTCATCGCCTGCTCGTCTGGGGCTCGAATCTCCTCGGGACGGTACGCTCGAGGCCCTGTCTTGAGTCTGGTGCCACGCACCGTGAGGTTCATGCCCGTGTAAGGCGGCGGGGTGGAGATCTCCTGCCTGTAGGCCAACTCGAATTGCCCAGTGTCTGCGTCCTTGTTCGCTCGCCGGTCAACTACCACTGCCACACAAATATTAACCCCCCAAAAAAGGTTAATCAGTACTAATAATCAGATTATTAGTTGAGAATTTTTTGGAGTTCGGTCAAGGTTGAAAAAAAAAAAAATAATACAATTTTTATTATCTGCCGACGTCTCGGCTTACATTATGATGCCATCTTCAGGGCTGCTGAAATACAGTGTTATAAGAAGAACAAAAACTAAATGATTTACATGATTACTCGATAAAATTGAACTATCATACCTTCTATTATCCGTCTTCATTGGTTTCTGCAAACCATCTTCTGTTGGCGAGCGCTTTCGGACATTGTCCATCCTCTTGGCCGAATACTTGTGTTCACTGTTACTGTCTGTATTTAACTACTGTTCACTAAAACTCAAAGACTGTGACAGTGAACATAAGTATTCGGCCAAGAAGATGGACAATGTCCGAAAGCGCTCACCTACAGAAGATGGTTTGCAGAAACCAATGAAAACGGATGAAAGAAGCTATGATAGTTCTATATTCATTGGTAGTGACAATAACCCTTTAGATTATTTACCCGATAAAATTTACGTAATTAAATTAATGTGATATCAATAGCTTAGGAAAACAATAATTAAATGTGTAGAAAGTCCACCACACCTACCATCAGAAGGGAGGGGGGACGTGTATCCAAAAATTGTAATTTTTTTTTTTGTATCAATCTTTACCGAACCCCAACAGATTCTCTACTGTTAATCAGTAAAATTTTTGTGTTACAATCAATAATGCAAGTTTATCACATTATTATCATAAAAAGTTTACCCCACTTCTGTCAATTTCACTGTGATACAAAATCAATTTTTACTAGGTATACTTAAGGATCTTTGTGTAAAACTAATTACTGGACCAATTTAAAAAAAATTAATTATAGTTATTGGCTAATAGGAAGTAAAATATATTTTTAGAAAAAAACACAGCGGAGGGAAGATAAAAAAATATGTCTTCAATCATCAAACAAAAGAACAATACAATATGCATTTAAGCTGGGATTGATTAGTTATTCCAGATAAAAGAATGATTAAAATATTAATTATTCATTCTTTTATTGCTCTGATAACAAAGTTAATTACAATTATGGTTATATAAGTTAATTTCCAATCTGAGAGTTGGAAGTTTGAAGGAAATTAAACAATTAATTAGGGCTATCAAATAATATCCAATGATTCGCACTTTGTATATATTTTGTCTCTAATTTCTGAGCTGTTTCAGAGTCAATGATTCCATCTTCGGAGCTCAGACACCTTCCAATGAGTTCTGCCTTGGCAGCTCTAGATAAGCTAGCTATACTAAGCTCCGAAGATGGAATCATTGTTTCTGAAACTGCTCAGAAATTATAGAAAAATATATACAAAGTGCGAATCATTGGATATTATTTGATAGCCCTAATTAATTGTTTAATTTCCTTCAAACTTCCAACTCTCAGATCTAAAACTTCTATTTAGTGTAATCTCTTTCAACTTGGCTGTTGTTCGGCGAAGGTTGTATCGTTATTTGGAAGTTTTCTAACAATAAAAATAATTACATAGAAACAGGGGCTATTGCAAACTTAAAAAATATATACATATATATTTTTTTTTGTTCTATTGATCATCCGTACATATGCTATAGGGCAATTGATTATTTAGAAAAAATATTGCTGACCAAATTTATTCTAATTCATAAACATTTATACTATTTTTTAAATATATTTTTACTCTTTAACATAGCAACTATTTAAATTACTAGCACACACACACACACACACACACACAAACACACACACGCACGCACAAAATGTTAAATAATGACATCTTGTATAGCTACATTACATCGGAAGGGCTATCTACGGGTTGCCACCACATTCTAAGCACCCATGACTCAGGGCAAGCTTTTATTCATAAATACCTTTGATGATATCTTCGAGGCACTGAGGACACAGGCGCGCGGTGACACTAGTAGTCGGACTCATGCAAGGCGACGAGTTTATTTCGATGAGCCAGGGCTGGAGGTCCTCGGTCAGCATGAAGTCCACCCCGTACAGCTCGAACGTGTTAGGTCTGGCAGCCACGTGCTCCTGGGCGGACAGAAGGGCGCAAGTGAACGCCCCCCTCATCCCGGGGTAGATCACCTTCTCCCACTTCTCCTGTTCGCCGATCGTTCTGATCCCAGAGAGTGTCGAGTAAGCAGAAGTAAAGAGTAACTTAAAGTAAAAGTAACATTATTAGATGTTTTTGTTGGGGGTTCAATCAAGGTAGATCGAAAAAATACAATTAAAAAAAAAATTTTTTTTTAATTATCTGCCAACGTTTAGGCTTACATTATAAGCCCTCTTCAGGGCTGTCACGAAGGCGAGAGGGTATTTGAAGTATTAGTGTATGTTATTTAAGAACATGTGTCTAAAAGGAGTAAGGTTAGAATACTATAGGACTGGGTAGATTAGGGGACTCCCAAACGGTCACCATCCTACCGTCGATAGCCTTCCTTATATCCATCGTAACAATATGCTGAACACTGCATGTACTGCGCCACTGGCGAAATCCTGATTGACATTGAGTTAGTATCTCGTTTTCCTCTAGGAACTGCCTCAACGGCCTTGCTACTAATCTCTCCATTATCTTCGAGTACACTGGCAGGAGTGCTACAGGCCTACAATCTTCTGGTGCCCTCGCTTTTGTTATCTTCCGAATAGGCCTTACAATTGCACGCTTCCACAGGTCAGGAAAAACCCTTTGCTCAAGCGAGGCATTAATTGTATGGGCAAGCACTTCATTTGCTCCGACCGTCTCAATCATCCTCTTTGAAAAAGAATTATCACTTGCAGCCCCACTTTTAATACAACTTAAACTCCAAGTTACATCGTTCACCATTACCTCCTCGCAGGCAATTTGTTTCGAATGACGGGGGTGATTGGGATGTTGTCACTGGAGGAGAAACAAAGAAATTATTAAGATATCCAAGTTACACACAGCTCTCTCTCCTCCTGAGAACTGACGATCACTTGTACCTTAAGCTCTTGCCAAACTCGTGAGCTGGGATATGACATTAAAGATTCTGCAAGGCTTGTCTTTTTAGAAATGCGTATCACCGTTTTTACTTTATTTCTAAAGTACTTGTATTTTTTTAAATGGAGAGGGAGAGGGGAGAGATAGAGAAAGAGAGAGAAAGAGAGGTGGAGTTGGGGAGGGAGTGGGGGCTGTGTGAAAGGCAGGGAAGAAGTAAGAGGAAGAGAGAGTAAGTGAATGAGAGAGAGAGGAGGGTTGGTATGGAGAGGGTGACAGTATGGGAGGGAAGGAGAAGAGAGAGAGAGAGAGAGAGAGAGAGAGAAGAAAAAGAAGGGAAATAATAAAATAAGAATAATATAATGAGAGTAACTTTTATTCTCAACCCACTCAGTGGATGCGACATCACTGGTGACCTGATTACCCGTTAATAGACGCCCTCTAAAGAAGTAACATTGAAATAACTTCTCCATATTTGTTGGATTTATTGTTGAAATTATATGAAGCAAGACCCAAGAGGTCTGTGACTCGATGTTAGTTGATGTGCGCCGAGGTTGCCCTATTGGATACGGGTGGGAGTGTCATACGCCATCAGAACGGTGCCATAGGTTTTAGAGAATAGGGTGGTAAGGCTAAGATAGCTCCTTCACTATGATTTAAAGTCATTGGAGCTGAAAAATAGGCTCTGAAGGTTTTTTTTCTTTTCTGTAGTTTTTAATATATATTAAAAATTAGTTTGTTTTAAACAAGAATCAACTTGTTGTTCAAATAAGTAATCATGTTTTAGTATAATGTTAATTAATGAAAACATTGTAGAGACTTACTTAAGATAAGCTTGAAAAGTGAGAGAATCCCACATATTCTCGTCTGGTAGGAGTCTGTCCCGTTTCTTCTCGTTCCTGTACTTGCACTGGATCGCGTTGTTGCTGAGATGTACAGATTCGTGCATGTTCGATAGCGAGAACAAGTGGGAGCAAAACCTCAAGTAACACTCCCTGAAATATAGGAAATTTCTTTAAGCAGCAAAGCTTACTGGCTAAAATGGGTAACGGGACACAATCAGTGACAAGGGAATGAGGTAATCAGAAAATGTCTGGTTAAAAAATATAGCCTTCTTTTTGCAAATACGACTTAACTGTCCTGCCAAAATCCATTTTTACTTCTATCATAAAAATATCTGGAAAAAATGAGAGCATTGTGTTTCCAAACAGAAATTCTTTTGGTGATATACTTTGCATGTAAAACATATTTTTATTTTTTCAATTTATAAATAATTTTTAGGGGTTAATGGTAAAACTTCTACAGTCACTGTAAAATTGAACTTACAGAATATGGATAGTTTACTTGAACTTACAAAATCCAAATAAACCCTTGATGCTTTCAACTGAATGAGGAACTTGAGCATACTAACCATTGTATAGAGAAATCCAAAATATGACGTCATAAACGAAATTCAAGGTTTATTAGTGTTTTCTTATATTTAGTGGAACCCGGCTTATTTTCAAAAAGAAAACAAAGATGGCCGACAACAGATTCTTAAAGGTAGCTGAAGACATAAGTCCTCGAAGCCAGTGCGCCGCCTTAACCAAGGAGATCCGTTTGAGATATCCAAGCCGCCAAGAAACACTCTTGTAGAAAACTCTTGTAGATTGCATGGAGGTGAGTAGAACTGGCTGAATATACAGACGTAGATAGACATTAGGTTGTTACTAACAAGTTATCCTGAGCAATTTTTGACTTTTTCATAGATAAAGAACTGAACGTATCTTTTTTGAATTTCAAATCCTACTTTTTCTCTCTTAAAAAATAAGACTATTAGAGTGTTTCATTTTATTAAAAAATAAAAAAGGAGTGTAATGATTATTAAATATTTAGTTTGGTTGTGGTATTTCATCCCACGTAAATAAGTTAGGCTCTTGCTAGTGTAGAGGGAATTGAATAAGACAACTAACGCGTCCTGGTAGTATAACTGGCAAGTACACCGGCCCGGATAGCAGGAGATCCAGGTTCGATTCCTGGCTGGGACAGATAGTTTTTTATATTCTATTCTCTCTCATTAATTGTTTGTAATGATTATTTTTATTTACTTCCCAAGCAACAGCTCCAGCCATAGAGGGAAAGCTATCTGGAGGTTGTAAATTCTGAACATCCACATGTCTGTGGGCAGCTTCTGTTTGTTAGATTTTGGAAGAAAACCTGCCGAGGACGAGACTCGTACCCTTTGCACAGATTTGGTCGTCCTAAACGGATCTTTACATTTAAGCTGGCACCAAGTGGACTATTAATAAATAATAAAATAAACTAAGAAAATGAAATAAATGTGAAAAGAATAAGAATAATTCAGAGTAAAATAAGATGAAATTGAAAACAGTAAATAATATCCACTTCTGTTTATAGGTTAAATAAAATAAAGTTGGAATATTAATAGTTAATTTATCTTAAAAGCTGAGTAATCGATTTGTGTTGATAATGGGTAAGTAATCACGGTCACGCAAAAGCTGCGTTAACTAAGGAAATTTCTCACGTATTATTTAAAGACTGGCGCAAATGAGAGGAAATTACTTATTTAGTTTTACAAGCTTCAGAAAGAAAAAGGAGGCAATTAATTATCGACTCACGGCACACTTGGAAAGGCATCCTGGCCGCTATTTTCTCCCATTCAATAAAGAACGGTACCTAATCAGGTCAGGGTATTCCTCAAGAACACCAAAGGTCCTCTGGGGCATAGTGAACAGAAGCACAGACAGAAAGGAAAACTAACTGTGCACACCTTAACCACCAGACCACTGTGCCCCATTCTTACGGGCATGAGAGGACAGTGCAATTTGTAAAAATACTAAGACCACAGGGATTGCCACTTGAAATAATACTATTAAAATATTTATGAAGTAATAAAATATACTGTTTTTTATATAATAATAATAATAATTATATACTATTTTTATTATTATCATTAGGTTAATATAATTTTCGTTAGGTAAGTTTTAATTAATTAAAGAAGAATTTTAATGTTAAGAAAGACATTTTCTATTATAATTTTATTGTTGAATTTCTTATTATATTATGATACTGATAATTGATATATATATATAT
>KZ808060.1:168731-193435 GCA_000696205.2 Oncopeltus fasciatus | reverse complement strand
ATATATAATATGTCAATCTCTCATGGCATATGGGAAATATGCCTAGATTACACAGCTACTGCGTGTTGGAGTTTGTGATAATGTTATAGGAATGCCTCACTGAGGAACCTCAGAGAGGGATTTAATATATCGTTTATCAACCCTCCCTTTTCTATCTCAAAACAAAAAGAAAATCCTTCCTCTTTTCTGTGGTAGTAAGCTTGTTTGTAAATATATCATCTTAACTACTTTTTTTTTTTTTTTTTAATTTAGGTGTTTTTAAGCAATTTAAAATAAATTATCAATTGCTTTGATTTAATTAATTTGTTTTTAAACAAATATCACAATGAGTTTCTTAAATATACACAACATATCAAGCTAAATTAGGAATCAGGGTAGCAATTAATTCAAATTTGTATGATCACATTTATTCCTAAATGTTTTATTAAATTTTTAATTCATTTTTCGGACCTTTTTAAAGAGTTTATTTCCAAATACTGCAAAATTTTACATTGATTTTCTACATTTGAGATATTACATCAAGCTAATTCAACATCCTTTACTAAAATTGATTGATATAAATGTTTCTATGGTGTCATTAAATTAAATTAATTAAAATAGAGCCAGAGTTGACCGTGTCATTTATTTTGAATTATAAATAAGGGTTTAATAGTTTTAGAAAATTTCGCGGAAAAAAAAATCAAGCTGTTTCTACGTCAGTACTATCAAGCATTTTCTGTAATTTTTTATAGATCCTACTTATGGTTCGATGAAAAATATATATGTATACACATATTTGTCTGATTATACCCCAGTGCCTTCAATTTTGGAAACAAAGAAACCAAATAATGGTTGAAGAAGATAAAAAAAAATCAAGCTGTTTTTACGTCGGTACTGTCACGCATTCTCTGTAATTTTGTTTAGATCTTCACCGATCCTACTTATGGCCAGATCAAAAATATATATATACAAATATTTGTCTGATTATTTTTCAGAATAAATGTGTGCCTTTTTGAAATAACAGTGCCTTCAATTTTTGAAATAAAGAACCCAAATAATGGTTGAAGTCGGTTGGGGAAGATTAAAATTTAAAATCGTGGGTACTTTTATTTTGAATGCTCCGAAAAAAATGTATCTACTGCAATTTTATAAATATTATTTTCTTGTGGTATTTAATGCCACGTAAATTTTAACAATTTTTAGTGCAATGGAACTGAATAAAAAATCTAACTGTCCCTGCCAGGACTGTCCTGCAGTTTGTTAAAAATGCAATTTTCTTCTATAACATTTTTCGAAAACGGACATTGAGAAAAATATACAAGAATGTCAATTTTAGGATTGGAAAGTCCCCCTTAAAACACATCAATCAAATTCGATATTCAGGTTGTATTGCAAACTCTTGAACTGATTTTTTTTTTTATTAGATGAGTGGGAGGTGGTGTCTAGAGCAAAGCCATAATTTATACTCGAGATGTATTGTTCTTATTTGAGTTATAAAAAAACTTAGAAAAAAAAAAGAGTGTAAAATCTAATTTTCTAACGCTTTTATTTTATAACATTTTTACGATAAACTCTTATTAAAGAAAATATTTTTGAATATAACTACGATGGCTGAGTGCTTCCTTGTAGCCTTTTCTTACCTACAGGATAAAATTACTCATTCACTCACAGGAAACGTGGGAAATCTGTTTAGTTTAGGCATATTACTTCGTGACGGACATATTACTTCACATGACAGATTTTTAAATAATTTACTGATTATTTTGATATTACATTAATTTATTTTAGTTTTGGTAAGGAAATAGTATATTATAATGATTTCACTGTTAGGCATGTTTACACATTTACTGAGTCACGAATTGACAGCTACTCGAGGAAAGTTGCATTTTTCCAGTCCGCAGAGTTAAGAGTGACTTTAAATAGTCTAGGAGGCATAGAATGCTGTTCTCGGACAAAGAGTTACAGATCGATAGCCACTGGCTGGCACAGAGGCCTCTGTTGTCCCACTTTTACCTGGACCCACGCAACTTCTCCATGCCTCTCCCACTCAATGTAAACATTTCATCTCCCGTCATGTGACAGGCTTACCCCGAGCAGATATTTTACTAAAGAATGAAGCTAGAGCGATTTCTTTCATAAAAGAGTTTAAAAAAATTTTTTTTTCTACGTTGCTTTCTATCCAATCTGCTGGATACCAAAATGACTCTCTTTACATTTATATTTTTATTCCGTGCGTACGTTTGTAATGATCCAGAAGATTCCTGGTATGCTCCTGGGAACACTCAGTCCTAATTGGTTACCATTCTTTATTGAATTGGCGAACAGAATGGTGCGCTGAGCACACACGTCTTGATTACCACGAATCGCCTAACATGTGCCCCATATATATGTACAATACATATTGATTACCGACACATATGCCCCCACCCCTCCCAAGATCCTTAATAAATATAAACTTCTACATACCTGCAAGTGTGTGAGTAACTGCTCTTTAGGTGTTTTTCATTTTCCTTATAGAAATTTCATATAATGCTTAAATCAAATAAATAAATTCAAGTTCTTTATGGAGTAATCCCTAAAAGTCGGATTAAATCCAGGAGGATGGAGGTTACTTGAATGTCAAATGTGATTAAAAAAAAGTTTTCTTGATTAAGGGGACATAATAATTATTTTAGTTAAGGAAACTCAGCATAGATTCTTCTCCATAAAATAAAAGGTTAAGGACTAATATAATGAAATTGTACAATTTGTGTAGGTGTTTACTTCACAGCTCTAAATTGTATCTATCATAATTTATCTATAAGCCACTATTGGTTGTTTCTCTATGTGGAATTTTGCATATAATAAATAAATGCTAAAAGAAAAGCTGAGCTTGTTTTTCAGCAAAATTGATCCATGTATGTAAAAGAGATTACCTCAAATGTATTAAACATATGACTAAAAAAATATTTTTTCGATGCAGTGTGAGTAATATTTAGCTTTGTGTAATGAACCTGAACACAGAATAGTTTATTGCTCTAAAAAAAAGAAATCAATAGTTTCTTATCAAAATTGATCAATTAACAGTAGGGGTTCACTTTAAATTTAACAGTTGTTCTTCAAAGAGGATATTGCCATATGGCTATGCTGAATCCATAAAGATTCTTGTCAATAAATAAAATACGAAAAATAGGAGTAGGGGTTTACCTGCAATGTACAGTTCTATTAAAAACCTTTAAAAACTATATAGGCCGAAATGTTCAAATTATCATAATAAAACTCTTTAATTAAAGACAGAGTAAAGTTTATTTAACATTTAAATGATATGTGAATGATTCTGATTGTTATTTACTGAGATCAGACATTCAGGTGTGCGGAATTACCCTTAAGTGTAAGAGCCTATTCACTAAGAGAAAGCACTAATAGTAGCAATTGTTATTTAAGCTAGACAGAATTCTACATAAAAAATTGTAGTTAATGAAATTGTAATTTCAATGCATTTTCTCTAAATCAGTAAATCATATTATTAGGAGTGGGGGTTGACCTAAAATCCAACACTTGATTACGAAAATTTCCAGACACCTAACTTTCATTTAAATGAGCCTAACTTGGTGCATAGCAATCAAATGATTATTATAATAATAACTGTGGCTATTCGACACATGGGAAGGAAAAAAACAAACCAAAACACTATGGTTATTAGAAATATCATTTATTTGAATCAGATATATTTGATTTTTTTAGACTTCTTAAGGGGTTCTACCAAATCTTTTTAATTTTGTATATTCTGATCCCCAAAATTTTCCTAGAAATTATTACATTTAAATTATGTCATAACCAAAAACTAATTTAAAATAATGTATGTTAACCAAGTCATTTAATAAAATTGATATGAACTTATGAGCAACTGAACTGTTTAAAATGGATCTTGATCATTAATGTTTTGGTTTAATAAATTTCTATCATGAACTAAGACAAGATATTGAAGATCTTACCATTTTTTTGAGAACTCAAATAGCATTTGATTTGATCAATTAAAACTTAAAGTATGAATTAAGAATAATAGATTTGTTAAATCAAATTTTTTTTTTAGATTGGGTCTAGTTTCTCTAAAGTTTTACATTAACAGAAGTAAGAGTAAGTTCTTTAAGAAAACGATGAAATTTTCAGACCATTTATATATTACAAATATTTTTGACTCCTTTAGTATAAATTATAAATATATTTAATCTGTTTAAAACTCAGTTGAAGCATGTTTTAAATATGTTAGTAAATTAAGCAATAGTTTCATTTAAGCTGATAAAACAATAATGTGAATTAGAAGCAAATAAAGGGAAGAAGCACATTCTGCCTAGCAGATTGAAGAAGATATGGGGTTCCCTACCCTGAGCTAGATAGGAATAGCTTTACTGGATTAAGCAGACACACACACTAAATATATGCATATAAAGACAACAAAACACTCCATGACGTATATAATAAATAAGAATAAGAAAAAGAATGGATGTAGTGAACACAAGAAAAAAAAAGAAGATAAAATATACAGAATATTATAAAATTTCAAGGATACTGCTTGCCCTTCATCACAGAGGTGGAGAAAAGTCTCCATGAAAGTCTCTTCACCCTTCTCTGATGAAGCCAAAAGAGTATCCCAAAAAATTTGTAATAATCTGTACATTTTTTCTCTTTTTTTAAAGTTCCTTCTTTTCTCATTTATTATATAATCATTACACACAAACACATAAATAAGAAGAAAACTAAGATATAATAGTTTGTTCAATTGTTTCTCTAATAGATATTCTTGATTTTTAATAAAAAATAAATTAAAAAGTATCGCACTGTAATTCACTTCCTTGAGACCCCGGAATTTATATAACTGATTGTAGAAAAAAAAAATTATCTAGTCTCACATTACAAACATTCCTTCATTTAAAAAAAAATTTTGGTCACCCTCATGATAGGTAGGTGCGGTGAATTATTTAAATAAATAAATAAATATATATATATATCCATTTTCTATTGTATTTTTCACACACCCGTACACATATTTTCTTGTCAATTTTCATTTGTCTTAATTACTGTATGTACTGTTCTAATGTCATTGTATTTCTATTAAGTGCCTTGAAGATGGCTTATAATGTAGCAGTAATGTCAACAAATATTTAAAATGTTCACATTTTGACAAAAACAAATTGTAATTTTATCAGCTTTTGGACTTAACCCTAGTAAAGTCTTTAATCAACATTTGCATCTGAATAGCCAACATTTGGCAGTGACAATAAGTGAAACAAAATTGGTCTTCTTTGGATTCCTGTTTAACTTCTTGAAATAGGATTCGGCCAAGGATTTGGTTCAATAACTTTGATTAAATAAGGATGCCCCCAGAAGGGAAAACTGTTTAAATAGAGAATTTATTATTTTATTGTTGAATAAAAATATTACCAGTAGATCATTTTAATTTAATAAGTTTATTAGTAGAGGTGCAATTAAGAGACTAGACAAAAATAGGAGAACCAAAGCTGAAAACCTCAACACTCGTTGATTTGGCAAATACCCATAATAATAGGAATTTCCGATTACCTGTTAAGGCAATTATTAATTAAAGACGCTTTTATTTCTCAATTTAATCCTTTACAGTTGTTCAATGACTTTCATGGCTCCAGCTTATATAAAATGATTAGGCACCATGCTGCCTCATTTTTAAATTTCATATATATGAGTGAAGTAATTTTCAAGAAATGTAGCAAACTATTTTCAGGGTTCTAACTATAGATTATTTTTGAAACTAAAATTTTGCAGCAAAATATGATTACAAAAAATGTGTAATTATTTAATGTTAGCAGTCAAATAATATTATTGGTCACAGCTATTAGTATAATTCAGGCTAATTATTTTTTTATAACTGAACCTGATAAAGGGGCACAAGTTGATTTTACAGTCAATTATACTTAAAGTAGTTCTTTAATCTGACAAACTAGCAAACACATATAAAGGTAATTAGAAAAAACATTGGCTATTAAATACACGATTTACATAAATTAATTATTATTATTATACAGTGTAAAAATATACAAGTCGTTTTTCTCTAAAAAAATACATTAAGTATAAAAAATTCTTAAAATTATAATTGATATTACAGTCATTTTTATACAAAAAGAAGAAAAGCATATTTACAAAAATATAAAATCAATAATCATGTACCTAATCATCTTCAGTTTCATGAACAAACAAAGTATAATACAAAGGACCAAGAGACGAAATATTGTTTATCATAACATGGCGCAGAGTCTCAGTATACTGCTTCGGAGGTTTGGAGGCAGCTATATCTCGCCACATTACACCATTAGCATCCCGTGTAAAAAGAGCAGGGGAAGGGACATTATCCCTCATATAATTCCAGACACACTCTCTTAGAAGTACGACCACCTTAAAAAATATATTGATTAATAAATAAAGAGATATATGTCAATTTTTTATTATGATTATTCCAATTTAATTAAAATAATTTCCATGATGATATTTTTTATAAGAAAAATAATTTAATGTAATATATAAAATAAAAGACTACTTATGGAACAATCCACTCACTCTCTATACTTAGACATTAATTCCATCAACAAACTTTTTTTTAATTCAATTTTTAGATTACACATGTCTTGAAACAACATAACATGACATAACAACAAATTGAAGGGAGAATACAATATATTTTGTACTTTTATTGTATTAGAATTAAATAGTTTATATTCTATAGTTTAAGTAAATAAACTAAAATGAAACATATTTTTATCCCCCAAATAACTCAAAAACTTGACTTAGCTACAAATAGTTTATAGTATAATGCCAAAATATAAACCTGTTCAGAAGGTATGTGAGGAATGACATCAGAGAGGGCTGTTAGAGGAGGAGGAAGTAGCTGGCCAAGAGCCATCAGCTGAACTAACTTATTGGTAGTGGAAAGAAGTTCAGCCTGGTTCTGTTGACTACTTGAAAGCCATTCACTTATTAGAGTGGCAACCTGAAAAATATAAATGGTATTAGTATAAGAATATAATGATAATAATAAAATAATTCCCAATTAAGGCATTAAAGTAGTTTATTTTATTTATTTATTTTTTCAAAATGAGTAATAGTCTTTATAAATATTTTATTTGGTTGTGGTTTTTTATCCCACGTAAATTTTAAACAATTAATGAGAGGGAATAGAATAAAATATTGTGGGACAGTTAGATTTTTATTCTATTCCCTCTCATTAATTGTTTGAGTAATAGTCTATTTAATTTTACCATGGAGGCCAAAAATGGTCCAAAAAAATGAATTTATAAGTATTATTTTTGTGGTATTTGATCCCACCTAAATTTTAACAATTTTTAGTACAAGGGAAAAGAATAAAAATCTAACTGTCCCAGCCAGGACTCGAACCTGGATCTCCTGCTAAATTATTAAATTCCCCGCACTAGTGTCGAGAGTCTAACCTCCGAGGCCGACGAATATATCGTCTTATGCTCCGAGGAGCTGAAATTGTCAAGCTGTTTAAATGACTCTCGTTATTTACTTTTAAATTTTTATTTTATAAATATTATTTTTTTGTGGTATTTAATCCCACATAAATTTTAACAATTTTTAGTGCAAGGGAACAAAATAAAAAATCTAACTGTCCAGCCAGGACTAGAACCTGGATCTCTTGCTATCCGTGCATTTACCATTTATGCTACCAGGACAAGTCTGATAAATTATTAAATTCCCCGCACTAGTGTCGAGAGTCTAACCTCCGAGGCCGACGAATATCGTCTTATGCTCGGAGGAGCTGACATTGTCAAGCTGTTAGATTTTTTCAAGTTAGATTTTTTATTTTGTTCCCTTGCACTAAAAATTGTTAAAATTTACGAAGGATTAAATACTACAAAAATATTAATCAAATTAAAATTTAAAAGTAAATAACTAGAGTCATTTAAACAGCTTGACAATGTCAGCTCCTCCGAGCGTAAGACGAAATATTCGTCGGCCTCGTAGGTTAGACTCTCGACACTGGTGCGGGGAATTTAATAACTTATCAGACTTGTCCTGGTAGCATAAATGGTAAATGCACTGGCCCGGATAGCAAGAGATCCAGGTTCGAGTCCTGGCTGGGACAGTTAGATTTTTTATTCTGTTCCCTTGCACTAAAAATTGTTAAAAATTATAATAATAATAAACCAAGCATACTATCCATGTTACATTAAAGATGGAGATAAATAAAGTACAAACATATAGATTCTATTAAATTTCATAATAATTTTATATGATAAAATGTTAAAAATTAATGAAGAAGGATTAGTTGGGGATTTGGTCTTAGGATTTGAAGAAATAAAAACTAATTTGTAAACAAAAAAGTTTCTATTATTAACTATGTTCCGTTCTCTCTTTTCAGAATTTCAGGTCTTCTTCGGGTCAATGGGGGTGATGGAGGGAGAGTCTCTTACTTTAGAGTAACTAATTGAATGATTAATAATGATTTAGTTATTCTAAAGTTAAAAAAAATAAATTTCACACCTTTCAATAATTTTTTTTATATTATATAAAATTTTTTTCTTTTTCTATTTGGTTTTTCTTTAAACTCCCCTCTTCCTTTAGCAGTTATTAAATTTATTTAATGTTCAGAAAATATAAGTTTAAATACCATATTTTGTGTCTTTATTTTAAAAATTATGAATGCTAGACCTCATACATATGTTCTCAACATTGAACTATATTCTAATAATTAGTTTTATAAGCCCTTTATTAGAATACTGTGGTTTTCAACTATATAAAAATATTAAATAAAATATTTTCACTAATGTAAAAATCTATTTTCAGGGAATAGGGTTAGACCAGAAATTATATCAAATTATGATTTAAAAATTTTTTTTTCACATTAATTTATTACACTTGGTTAATAACTAACAGTAATTATTTATTTAATAAGAAATACACAGATTAAGTCTAGTAATAGAATCATTGACTACTATAATGACAAATATATATTACTAGCGAACCTGGCAAACTTCAATTTGCCAAATTTTTTTTTTTTTAGGGTGTTACTGGCCCTAAGCAAACATTAGTGTTGTATTATCACACGATTTAAATAGAGCTTTTAAAGAAATTTACGGCTTTCAAATAAAAATTCATGGAATACCTATCATAAAGTTTTTTCACAGAATAATTTACATATGGTGTAGATATGGGCTCAATAAAAAAAGAAACATGTATTTTAGGCAAATTGGAAATGAAAATTTGATTTTGCCATGCCCCTGTGCCCGCAGACCGAAAATCAAAAATCAGACTTCACAGTGTCACCCGCCTGAATATTCTGAGGATTCCCTGAAAATTTCATCAAAATCGGCTCAGCCGTTTTAAAGTCCATACATTACATACATACACACACAAACACACATATTCTTTTATGAACAAAAAATATAAGTTTTATTCTTATTTTATCCCTCAAATGTATAAATTGTAGGAGGACACTTGTATTTTCAAAATGTGATAAAAAATTATTTGTGCAATACTAGTCATTTTGCATTAACTTTTGTATATGTTATGAGGGAGAAAAATAATCATCAAGAAATTTCACAGTCATCTCATAATATGTTCAGGAATTGTACAGAAAGCTAAGTGAAGTCCTCTTGATTTTTTTATTTTATTTATTTATCAACAAAACAGGCCAAATTTGAAATATAAAATCGAGTTATTTTAAATAGACCATTTTGTCTCTCTACCTCTCTAGGAGGTTAAAATTAAATGTTTTTAATAAAGACAATTATAACATAATTAAGATAGAACCTGAGTTACCAAGGCTACATTAGAACAGCTAATATTTTCCACTTAAAAAATATTAGGGTGGCATTTTGGCATGGTATCGGCTTGGTTTTCTGATGGGTTTAATAAAAATATTTATTAAAATAAGGGTAAAGTCCCACTCTGCACAGAAATGTATCAAGAAGTGAAAGACTACCCAGTGCCATGGGATTTAAAATAGAGTGGAAAACACATCTGCCCATGGAATTAAGTGACTGAATAATACTTTAAAAAAATTAATCATGTAATGAAATTACTATAAATTCATTAAAAAATCTAAGGGAAATTTTGTGTACCCTTTCTTTTTACTTTATTTTATTAATCAAATACTCAATTAATTATTTAGATAAAAATCATATTTACAGACACTTTTTATTGGTTTATCCTGTTTTCAAAATTTTACTGTATAGTTCTGGTGATTTTGACAAAGATTTTTGGCTTAAAAAATCCATAAATTATTTAATTAGTTGTTTATATAATAACTAGTTTGTATAAAATATTCCAAAGTTTCTTAGACTCACCATAGCTCTAAGAATGACAGAACAATAGCATAGGGCAGGCCGGTGTTGTGCTATAAAAGTCAACAGGGCCCAGACAAGTGGTGTGTTATCAAGTATTCTTCTAATGGCAAGATCTCGTTCTACTGTCACCTAAAAGGAGAAAATCATAACCGATAATATATATATATATATAAATGTAAAATATTTTTCACATTATCTTTTACATTAAAGTAATAATACTTTCTGATAACAGAGGGTATATTTAAATTAAAACAAAGCAATTTTTCTTTGGAAAAAACTCTCCATCATTTGCTTTCCTTTTACATTTGAATTATTCTAAAAAAATCACTTGAATAAATAGTGAAGTACCAACTTAAAAACATACATAAGGTTGTATTAAAATATTACAGACGTAACATATAGAAGAAGTTAAACTTAAGCAGAATTCTGAAAGAACTAATGAGATAGTTTTTCGATAGTTTGAAAGTTTTGTAAAGTCAGTATTACAGTAATTATTAATTTAATAGTCTCTAAAGAAGTTATAAGAATAAGTGATAACAGTTATCTATGGATATCCAAAAATAATTTTTAAAACAGCTTTTCATATAATAAATGAAACAGAGTTGCACAGTTACAATTTAAAATTAATTTGAATTTTATATAATTACTACATAATTTAATTTGAAGTAAGAATTTATTAATTTTAACTCGTTTCAAGGAACAATGGTTGGAAATTATAATAATGCAATCCTGCCCTACCTAGATATTTTATTGATATCCTAACTGGTAGGGAAAAATTCCCTACTGTCACTGAAAGATTTAAGGTGAGATTTTGAAACTAAATTTCATTTCCATTTTGATACCATTAAATATTGAATATATGAATAGGCATTTCAAACAATATACTTGATGAATACCTTACAGAACTCCTCTTCTGGCCAGGGTAGCCCATTATACATAACGTCAGGAGAGATGAGCTCAACTAATAGTAAGGCAGCGGAGATGACTGGTTCAAGGTTAGGCTGTGGGGCATCTCCAAGTGTGGCAGCTGCCAAGAGCTGAAGCAGCAGACTAGTGTTAGCTGCCACTGCCTCCTTGCCAAGAGGACATTCCTTCCTAACCTTCCTTTTCCCCGTACCTATCACACCAGCGTGGAACACTCGAGAATGCTTCTGTGCAAGTATTCCCAAGTGTCCCTACAACAAACATTTTTAATAACAGGAGAAAGTGTAATTAAAATATTAAAGTTATCTATTTACTAAAAAGTTTTTCTCGTCTTATGGAATCCTTAAGACGAGAAAAACTGGCCTAGAGAAAGGCCATAATCTATAAGTTCTATCTGCGTGGTACAGAATGAGGAAGTCATTTTAAATATAAAATTAAAATTAATAAATAAGTTTTAATAAATAATAAAAAAGATTTAATAAAATTACTTCAGAATCATTTTATGATTGATTTGTCTCAGAAAATACTTAAAATATTTCATTTATAGAAGTTAAAGGTTAAACCACACACATTCTTAAACTCTCTAAATAAATCTGCACTAATTCTTTGTTTTCATAGTGAGTTACTCCATGACAAACACAAATCAGCAAACATTTAATATAATTATTACACCTCACCATCTCAGAATTTAATGAAATTTGACACATAGTACCAAAAAATTATAATTCATATCTAATAATTGCTTAAATGGCAACAAGACATATCAATATTATGCTTAAAATATGAGAATAGGTTCATTTTATGGCACTTGACATGTCTTTCCAGACATGCAACATAACAGGTTATGAAAAAAAAAAATTTAATCATTAAAAAAAAAAATATATATAGAGACATCTTTAATCTCAAATCCCATAGTCTGGCAGTTCTGAGATGAATCAGAAATTTTTTAATAAATAAAAACTTTCAAAAAACAAAAAATTCCTGCTTTTATACTAAATGAATTTAGCAAAAAGGAATATACAGAACAGTATGAATGCTCAATAGAAATCAGATCCGGAGTGGCTCAACATCTTCAGTCTAGTTCTTGTTTCTTGTTCACAGTGACATTTTTTACTCATAAGCAACTATATATATATAAACTGCACTTAGCATTTTAAACAGTTTCATGAGAAGCTTTGTTAAACGCAAGTTTAATATTTAAATATGTTTTCAAAGCATTAGTTTAAATTGGGTTATAAAAAAACCTCTGGTACCATTAAATCTCTGAGCATGGCAGTTTAAAAGGTCCTATTGTAAGCAATACACAAAGGGGAAATGGGAGGAAATGGACCCTTAATCAAAACAATTTAAAACTATGTGCACTTATATCAGTTTTTATTTTAATGATAACAATGAAGGAACAAAATATTGAAAAATAATTAAATATTGAATAATAAAAATTTTAAAAAGGTTTAAATATATTTAAGATTAATATTAGTAACTGTGTTTCAGTACTAAAATATTTAGGACTCAATTAGATTAATAATAAAACAATACACCATGGATAACAAGGAAAGTATAAAAACAATTAGATTTGTTCATTTTTAGCACATATTTAAACATTAAAGTGAGATAATATAGGGCAATACTGGAAAAGATAATTAACACAAATTAACCAGCATTTAGTTAAGCAATTGATCACAAGTTTTATATTTTGATTTAAGTTTTTCAGTTTGAAAGCAAAACACAAGTTTTTCAATATTCCTAATGAACATTAATTTTTTTTTATAAGCAATTGTAACAGATTCAGCATCAGGAGTGGCTCACCACTTGAACATACTGAAAATTATTAACAGGGCCTGCCAAATGTGCAGGCCCTGTTAATAATGGCCAGATGTTATTAAGTGATCAAAAAACCATCGCAAGATGTTATTAAGTGATCAAAAATTGATGGTGTAGCCAGTGTTGAGGCAAGTCAGACATTGAGTGTTCTACTTTACTTTCTCTCTCTCATGTGTCCAGGACTTTAATAAACTCTTATCTGTCAGAACACTCGTGGCAAAGGCTTTCCTTTAAGTTCTCTTTATAACTAGCTTTAAACGCATTTTAATAAATAATGGTATTGTAAATTTCTCAGCTGTCACATATTAGAAAATAGATCATGTCACAGTTGTCAGCAAAGGGGTCTGATGCCAGAGAACCTCCATAAAGGTTTGACATCTGCTCTATCATATACAATATCAATGAAATCGAATGAATTCAATTCAATGAATTGAAGTAATAGTAAATAGTGTTTTAATATAAGAAATATTTTTATTTCTACTTTTTATTCTTTTATCACTGTAGTATCTCTAAACCATAAGAAGAGAGAAGCAATAATCAATGTATAGATCTTATTTAAATACCTGTTTGTTGTTTTCTTCCATCAAGCTGAGATGAGATGGAATGAGACTGGAACCAACTGGAGGAATGGCACCAAAGAATATAGAAGGAACGCGGAATATGGAACTCTCAAGAAGCTCTCTGAGTACAAATGCTCTAGCTACACCCCCATAGCCAGCTAGTTTCTTCATCATTGAACAAGCAACTTTAACTCCTTTGATTTGCTCTATGCCTTCTGTACATCCAAACAAATACTATAATTCAAAGCTGAATGAAAATATTTAAATAATCAAAACTAATTCATGAAAATTGATCATCAATCATTAGTTAATTAATCCATTAAAACATTATGAAAATCAAGCTTTTCACAATGTTTTTATCTTGGTTCTCAAAAGAAATGTTACTACTGAAAACCTGGCAATTCACATGATAATGAGATATTAATTTTTTTTTTTACAAACCTGAACTTATGTCAGAAGGGTAATATTTATAGTGATGTACAGATGCACACACATTCTCACAATATTTCCACATATTATGCAAGAACAATGCAATTACCAATAGCAGTTATAATAAAATTTAGTATGTGATGCAGGAACTGTGGTGAACTAATTATTCTCAGATGGTTTGATAATTTAAATATATTATTTCTAACCTTCCATGACATTTTAACTCTACTACTAATGCATGAAATTCCTGAATAAAAAAGAAACATTCTTCAGCAATCATAATTACTAAACCTCAAAAAGGTTTCTAATCAAATTTTGGATTACAAATAAACCCTCACTTTTCATAAACTAAATTACCCAAACTATATGTTTCATACATTTATTAATTATTTTAAGTTCTGTACCAAGTTCTGTGCAATTTTAATGAAAATTAATAACAGTTTTAAAATGTTTTTAATGACAGGTCAGATTTAAGATTAATCTCCAATTGCTGCTATTCAGCTCATTAACAGAATAATTTTTTGAATAACTGTTTTAATACTATACATAACATATTTTTTAATTAGAAATTGTCCTGTGAAAACATAAAAAGCCCCCAATTGTATTTGCAATAATATCATCAACAAAATTTGCTAGTTCACTAATATTAATTTTTAGTAAGGATTTTTGGGCTACGCACCAAGTCACATTCACTTAAATGAAAATTAAGGCCACTGGAGCTTTGTAAATTTTTAAAGTCATGCAGCAGATTTCCTGTGAACTCCAACTCTTAATAATGTTGAATGATTATAATAATGATTTCCAAAAAACATTTGTAAAATTATACTTCTTCCCAGTATAAATATATTGAGGAATTGGACTTGCACTGATCTTGTATCAGTACACAGAAAATACATTTTTTTGTGTGGAAATTAAAATAATATAACTAAATAAATATTTGTTCACGTAGGCTTCGTCGGTCGTCAGATGTATTTACCATTTCATCTTCCGGGTTGGACCGAGTCAAATTGTTCTTATTTGCCGAGCTTTCGCACATCATGTGATGGCTTCTTCAGGGCTGAAAAGAGAATGAGAGTTGTANAGACTTGTTCCGGTAGCATAAGTGGCAAATGGAACAGAATAAAAAATCTAACTGTCCCAGCCAGGTCCTGGCTGGGACAGTTAGATTTTTTATTCTGTTCCCTTGCACTAAAAATTATCTAAATTTACGTGGGATTAAAGACCACAAAATAAATAATATTTCCTTCTTAAATATTCCCAGACAAAACATCAAAGGGCTCACAAAAGATTGCTCATTTAATTATGTAATATTTAATTCATGAAATATGATATAATCATGGATTTATGAATAACTCAATTTTGTACTTATACATTTAATACCATTAAAAAATCTATTTAAATGAAATGAATCTCACCAGAGCAGAGAAGACAGAGATAAAAGTATGAAATAATAGCATGTAGAAGTGCACGTATAACAGGGACCCGGGGCTGCCTACTTTGTTGAAGGATTGTCCTGCAGAGGAGATCTGCTATGAGGTGTGCTGGAGCTATGTCTTTCTCTTCACTCAACAAGTCAGATACAATCATTACATTACAGTATACTGCTTCAAGGAGAGGCAGAGAAACACATGTACCACTATCTTCCCATCTAAAAAACAGAATTATTGATGAATATGAATTTAATAGCATGAGGTTTCAGTAGAAATAATGTTACAAACAAAATAATTTTCTTAATATTAAATTTATTGGATATTTGCATTTAAAATTAGTTTTTACACTTCTCCTTAACATAAATATTAAAATGCTGCTAGTCAAAATGTAGTTTTATAAAACCTCACTCTTAATCACCCATTTTTTACAGTTTTATTATATCTTTCTGAGTTATCATTTTAATATAAGTAGCATATTATATAGTGTTTTAATTAAAATTATGGCAGCTAAATCTTACTCCCTGTTTTTGTAGGATTTAAGAGATAATGAATCCTACAATCATCACATTATTATCACATAATGATTAGTAAATAATTTTTTTTTAGCAAACACACTTTGTCAGCCTCTACCGAGGCTGAAGCCTGCCTTCTAGCTTTAGCCATTATCTTACAGAATAAAATACTAGAAGAAAGTGATAATGAATGAAAGAGACAGACAAGCCAGTTAAACCACCACGTTTGTGCAAAAATGTGTAGAAAAATTTAATATATTACCCAAACTTGTAAAATACAAACTAAAATGATAAGCATTAAGATTAAATACTATCACGTCTAGGCAACTATCATTTGTACCATGCTGGTCAAGACTGCATAAAATACCCCATCAACTTTTAAGTCAAATTATCAAATAAACTATACCATTATTTCTCAGGGATTTAATTGAAATACAAATATCCATTAAGTGAAGGCCATGAATAATTCTATGAACAATTTAAGTCATTTTATAAGAAAATTTATCTACTTTGAAATAACAAAGATTATTTTGAATTTGGTAATAAACAAGAGAAGAAAAGTCCCAGAGCTAAAAAGAAGAAGATGAACTTCCGTTAATTTCTTTTCACTGGCACTAAATTTAGTCAAGGAAGTAAAATTTAATTTAATTTCTGAAGGAATCAAAATGGACAAAAAAATGTGTATAAAATAAACAAATTTTAAAACTATGCTTCCCATAAAAAATTACATAGGCCAACATCTGTTTTGGTGCCGAGGTATTTGGAGTTGATTTCATATGAGATTGATGCCCTGAATTCAAATATGGTATTACTTTTTGACTAGCAGCTCAAATTTTTAAGATATAACATTTTAGTAAAACATACATTACACTATTTTAAGTTAAATCCATGGATCAAATAAAAAAAACTAAACACAGCATTATTAAATTATTATTATATATACAAAGACAGAAGAAAAAGCTATCAACAAAGTATATAAAAGTCAAATCAACTAGTAAATCACTGAAGACTTCGGAAGCTTCTTTCCTGACATCTTAAGTGCATTTTGGTTCCATGTTCCAGGATATTTTTCAATCTGGAAGCCAGTAATTCAGAAGCTTCTTTTGACAGATTGAGATCTCAAGTGACGTCATTTAACTAATACCGGTTGAAGCGAGAGGAATTGATGGCATCCCCAAATAACCAGTGTCATCTTCATTAGTATCAGATAGATGATCAGAGGAATTTCCAATAGAATTTGTTACATTTTATTTAGGTCTATTATAAATATTATCACTTTGGTAAGTGAATTTGTTCTTTTAAAACTGAGTTTACTTCACTTTTCCAGTAATATCCTAGCAAAAAATGTTTATTTAAATAAACTAAATGCAATATTAAGTATTCATAAATGATCTACCATGCATCTGTTTTATCATTGATAATTGTTTTAATATTTATTTAATAATTTTAAATAAAAGATATTTTTTTATAATCTACCATCTTTGATATGTATAAGCTTTTTAGCACATTATTTATTAAATTAAATATAATTATTATGGTATGATTTGAGTACCCATATCCTTTCACAACAAAGAGGTAAGAGTGACTAAAAGTAGGACAGTAAATCAGAGATGAGCCTTCAGTTAAAATCAGGTTTTTCTAATCCCACCCTGGGTCGTAAAAAAAATATATATTAATAAAGTTAAATTATTTCAATTTGAAAAAGAAATATATTATTAATATAACTGTTGAAATCAGGATAGCAATACAAAACAGTGAAATATAAATGATACAATAAAAAATGTTTTCTTACTTAGCAAGCTTCAGGAGATTATTCCACAAAGTTTTGTGAGAGTCTCTGTGTTTGAAATTCAATGCTTGCTTAATAGCAGGAGCAAGAACTTCAGAACTAAGATAGGTTTGAGATAATTTCACAACAGAATATATGTGGTCATTTTCTATTGAATTAAGTAAAACATAAGATATACTTTTGGCAAGGACATCCATATACTGATGACCTGAAAAATTACAGCATTTTATTAGGAGTTAAGTAAAAGTGTTAGTAAGACAAATACAATGACAAAAAAAAAATACCAATAAAAGAAATAACATCAACAGCACAAGATCTATGTAGCTCTTTAGAAGAAAGAAGCATTGGAAGCAAATCTTCTATAGAGTTTTTGAGGGACTCCAAAAATGAAATTTTGGAAGTATTAACACGAGCCAAAACATCTAACTCTTTGATGAGTAAACCTGGAATTAGAAAAAAAAAAAGCAGTGAACTATATGGAAAGCCTAATTATAATGCAAGAGTGGGTGTGAGAGTGCCCATGGTAGTGAGTGGTATGGGAAATAATAAATATAGAGATACATTGCAATGTTGAGAGTAAAATTTTTTTTTAAATAAATAAATCTGTATTTATTACATTATATTAGTTAACATCTTGTAATTTGATGACGGATACTTTGAATATTAAATTGTTATTATTTATTACAAAGATTTGATCTACTATTTTTTTTTAAAATAAATAAATCTGTATTTATTACATTCTGTTAGTTAACATCTTGTAATTTGATGACGGATACTTTGAATATTAAATTGTTATTATTTATTACAAAGCTGGACTATTATCTATCAGAATATCTAATTTCCTCGCAAAATATCTTGAATTCTATAAAATATCTTTCAATGGTCTTTAAATATTCAAAGAGTTCCTAAAGTATCCCATCTAAATGTATTCGTTAAGTTTGACGGCGAGAAGGAAACAGGGGTTGGTGGGGGTGTAGGGGTGATTGTTAGAATAAGGGAGGTGTCTCAAATGAAACTTTTAATTGAATAAAGGCCTATAACAGTTCCAAGTTTGCTTCCAGACTTCTTGCTGAATAAATATTTTATTAACTGATTTCGAGAGATCCCACTTCCCCCCGTGATATCCCTATTCCTTCTGATTAGAGATCAACTCTCAGATTAAGTGGATTAAAAATATACTTTCATCTACAGTAATGTGACTAATCAATATGGATCTATTCAGATTATTTTTTTTATATTAAGATTCAAAGGAAATTTATATTTTTCTATTTAAAAAAAACCGGTTTAAAATATTGAAGAGTGTTTCAACTGTCGAGTCACATGTGAGTTAGTTGTATCGGCAGATTTCCTGTTGCAAATTTATTCTATTTACATTGGTACCATGACAAGACTTTTGGAAACTTTCAACAGACCTTTATCTATCCTACCTTAGGAAAAAACCAAAAATATGGTTAGTTACAATTTTTATTTTGTATGAGCTAAATAAAATAGCGTCCGCAACTTAAAAAAATAATTAATATTAATTAAAAAATAATTCAACTTAATTTCGGTATAAAGCTTCCTTTTGAAACTGTTGGATGGGTTCGGTAATAACTGTGGCGAAAGGAGGGTGGGGTGGGTTATTTTTTTTATTTAAGTGTTATCCTCCCTTGAAACCACTAAGGGTCGTGGAGGAAGGGGCTATTTACAGGTTTGCCATCCCATTCCAAAACGACCATGGCTCAGGACAAGCTTTTAATTGTAAATAAAAGATTGTCCTGGGCGGGATTCGAACCCGTGGCGTCAGGATTGTGAGACCCAAACGGATCCCTTGAGCTATCCCGGCGCCCCTCAGAGACCAAAGTTTAAAATCATAAAATCTTTTGTATTTATACCTATTAGCGTTAGAAAAACATTGGTAGAAAAACAGAATTCAAATGTAATTTTATAACAATTGTATACTGTAACATGGCTGGGAGATAAAGCCAGAGGTCTGTGTATGGTGTTTACCTCGACTAACTTAGGGCACTGAAGACGAAGCATTAGCCTCGAAAGAACTCTGCGTTAAGGAACAATATATGTATGAAATATGAAGGTTACTGACCACTTTCTCAATTATTTGGCCCACCTTCTTTAAAGAGTCTAAAATAACCTATCTAAATGTATTCGTGGGATATATTGTTATCCTTCTACCCAAAATATATACACAATATATTTATAATATGGGGTACATTAGGCAAAGAGTATGGCATTCCTGAGATATAAAACACCCAGTGTTCAATTTTTTTTCTCTTATTTTTGCTTCTTTTATTAATGACCTAGAGGATTCCTTATATGGTCCTAGGATAATCCAGACCTCAGTGTGAACCATTCTTCCTTCAATGGACGAAATTCCGACTGCCGAAACGTTATCCTGACCACATACGTCGTGAATAAACAAATCAATTAAAATTTTTTTAAATCAAAATTATTATTATTATAAGACCAGTATCAAGACTAATTTATTTGTGTAAATATAAATAAGGAAGGCTTTATCGCTTTTATAGTTCTCGATGGCTTTGAAAAAAACCGATATCTGTCGAAATGATCTTTTTCAAAAATAGGTTAATTTCGACTCACTAAATCTTACTAGTAAAGCGTTTGGGAAATTTCAAGACGGGGAGAAGTCGGCACACCAAGGCGGAATAAGCTAAATTCGCTTTCAACTTAGACGTCAAAAGCAGGGGTAGGCAACGCCACCTTTGTTCTAGAGGCTAAAATTAACCGTTTTTGTGTTAACGCTTGGTTATTTCCGCCATCTCTCACGATAACCCATTTTAGCCAAAGTCTACCATGTGATACCTTGGTCAATGCCTTCAATACTTCTTTCATAGAAATAATTATGCCCTTGGCGGGATAGGAAATAACGAAAGAACTTTCACATCAAAAATATAAAATGCAATTAATAAATATCGTAATAATATAAAGTCTGGTAAAGCAAAGATTCAAGAGAGAGAGTAAAAAAGCATGAAGAGAATAGTAGTGAAAAATGAATGAGAACGAATGACAAGTTTGAAACAGGATTTCAAAAAGGACTTGGAATGAACAAGAAGAAGAATAAAGGAATGTAAACGAGAATTAAAGGAAAGAATGATTTGAGTGATGCATACAATGCATGAAGTAAATAGAAGTGAAGAATGAATGAGAACAAAGGACAAGTTTGAAACTAGAGGAAATAAGAATTTCAGAATGGAATTAGAATAAACGAGAAGGAATGAGAAGGAGAATGAAGGGATGCAAAGAACAATTAAGAATGACTTGAGTGATACAGAAATAGCGGAAAAAATTAAAAAGAGGGAAAAAAAAGTGTGGAAAATAATGTAGGAAGATAAACAAGAATGAATGAGAAGAATAATACAGGAGAGCATGAAGAAGAATGAAGGAAGTAAAAAAAGAATGAAGGAGAGATTTGATAGACATTGATTGAAAGTAAAATTCTTATCAACATTATCTGGGAGGATAGCTACATGAAAGTGAGACGTGCTGATAACTCTCGTGTTGGCAATTACTCGTCCATGTCGGTCAAGAGTACGAAGCGAAGGACAGAGAATTATCTGTCGAGGCTGAATCTCTTTGGATCAGATCGCCACAAAACGTGCGTGTGTCCAGTAGCCCCTGAATGATTAGTATAACCTTGACTCTTCATGTCTACAGTACTTCAGAGAGAGAGGGAGTGAGAGAGAGAGAGAGAGAGAGAGAGAGAGAGAGAGAGAGNAAAAAATATATATATATAAAAAGGGAATAAAATAAAAATAAAATAAATAAATGATCGTCACTTTGCAGTGGGAACACAATTCGAAGGATACAATTATACAGGTAAGTGAGGAAAACAATTGCTTTTTGGGGTAGATTTCAAAGTGTTAGCCCGGTGATAAGGTCATAGCCAGATGCTTTGGGCTTAGGCAGATGGTTAATAATGTACTTGTCCTCAGAAGGTGTTATTGCCTTAATTGGTAAGGACATTAGCAATGGTATATCCAGTGACTCCTCAACCTCCGTGTTTTTGGACAAATTATCGGGATCTGGATGAGGAGTGAATGATTGCTTTAGATACTGGGCAAACATTTGGGCCTTGTCTTTGTCGGAAGAGGCCCAGGTACCATCTTCTCGACACAAATGGGCAGAAGTTTCCTGATATTTTAGAATCCCCTTTTCGCCCTCCACTAGCAATCACCTGATGATTATGATTGCCTCCCATGATGCATTAATTTAATTATGAGGAAAAAAATGGTCTCGAACCTGTAACGCTGAGTTACGAGTCCCACAAGGAGCGTCCTACCCAGCAGGCTGAGTGATAAGGGATACTATGAGAGCCTAGCACAACGAGGTGGGGGCCGGACAGGACTTCCACAGTGCTCCTTAACAGCTACAAAAATACTTCTCTTTACTCATTGTTTTTGGGGAGATCCTCGGGACACATTCAGGAGCTGAAATTGCACTCACATGTCACTGACATTTAACTGCAAATATGTTTAGAGTTTGATATCACAGTTCTTTCTACAAATCATACAATATACTTGGAAAGAAAGAGTGCTATATAGAGGTGTGTACTGATTTCTGGCTACACTGCTACGAGAGTGAAATTAAAAATAATAAATCCTTATGACAGTGTAGTAATGAATGTGTGATAATCAGAGAGTATCAAGTGATATAATTACCACTTTTATTTTTATATTCAGCATGATTTTATTATTCATACTCACTAAAAATTATTTGGGATATCTTGCAAACTCACAACTCTTTACTCTGCAATATATTATTAAAGAATAAATGAAGGAGTGTAAGATAAATAATAGAAAAAAATAGTTAAAACATATATAAATACAAGAGCTTAATGAACATAAGTCTTACCTAATATTTCTTCAGCAACAGAGGATATATCTAAGTTATGATGGGAAGCATGTTCAAGAAGAAGAAAAAAAAGTTGGTCAACATTATCATTGAGTGAAATGAGCAAATGTATGACAAGATTGAACAGAGCAGGGCGATTTGCAGAAAACTTAATCCAATTAGGCCCAAAAGGTATTAGTTTTGTGAGCATTTCTGAGGTCACTGAAAGAAAAGAAAAAAAGTTCGGTTCATGACTTTATTCTATAATGAAGAATATGAGAACATATTTTATGGAAAATATAATTTTATTTTAATTTTAAAAATGTTGACATAAACATAAAATAATACAATAATTGAGGAAGCTATAATTGTAAAGTGAAATAATAAAAAAAAGAGAGAAAGTAAGCCTTCAGGAAAAGTCCTTTTTGAGCCTATTTAGGTAGAACAAAAATACCTCTCACCAGATGAACGACTTTTACTGATAATGTTTTCATATANAATTTTTCTACACACACTGTAGCCAGCATATGCTCTCAAAATTAAATAGTAATTATTTAATATATATATATATATATTGTTTGTGTCATTACACTCTTTCAAAATAAATTGTCCAAAAAGCATGAGTTCAAAAGTCTGATATATCTCAGAATCTCAGAACAGCAAAGTCCCATGAGAGTGCCAGGTGACAAACTTGTAGACCAAGCACGAAAGAAGTAGCAACTATGGCTATTTTTCCAATATTTCAATGCCACTTAGACGATGAAAAACATCAGCTGAGGTAGATGATGTGGAGTTATTGACAATAACAGTATCACCCAATTGCGACCAATCTAGGAAACGATCTTCCAGTTACAATACAACTTTATTCAGTGCTGAAAAAGCAATACTTAATAAGCTCGGAATTGGCCGCCTCACAACTTGGTTGGACATTGATGTCCTTACTACATGGTAACATACTAGTGCATATGTGTGTTTACATTACATTATATTAATATGCTAAGAATGTTAATTTTATAAATTTGATATACTGTGTAACTTTAATGTTGAACATGTTCAGATAAATGAATGGATTATTACATTAAAATACAAGTGTTGATTGTGGAAAAACATTCTGAATAAAAAATACCAGTTTACTATATGAAAGAAGTTAATTATGTATGTGAATATTTAGTACCTTATAGTGCAGTGAATAATTAGACACCTAAAGTGCTGTGACTATTCTAAAAGTAGACTATATTTATGAAGAGAACTCTGAACTATGAGACTAAACTACTTTTCAAAGTTACAGTGTCAAAATTAAAATATTGTGACACTTCGTGTTTTATTTTTTTATAAAAGCTTTTTCTGACAGTTTCAGTTTTATGACTGATGACACTATATAATAACTATTAGTAGAGAATTTGTTGAGATTAGGTCAAGGTTAATCCAAAAAAAGTACAATTATTAAGAAATATATTTTTTATTATCTGCCAATGTTTCGGCTTACATTGTAAGCCATCTTCAGGGCAATCATAATGGCGAGAAGGGACGTGTTGTCACCTGGATCAAATTTTCATGATTGATCAAACGTCGGCAGATAATAAAAAATACATTTTTTTAAAGTTGTATTTTTTTGGGATCAACCTTCACTGAACCCCAGCAAATTCTCTACTAATAATCTCTACGGTCAAAAACTCTCCATTTGATCTATATAATAACATTTTTCAATAAGAGTTTCATTCGATAAAGGCTGTCGTAAATATAAAGCACTATTAGTAGATGTTTTTTGTTGGGGTTTGGTCAAGATAGATACAAAAACACAATTAAAAAATGTGGTTAAAAAACTGAACCCCAACAAAAAACATCTACTAATAATCTCTACGGTCAACAAACTCTCCATACAAAACACTATTGTCTTCAATTTGGGGTGGAGCCAAAATGCCTCCATGTTTGCAATGTGTTTGTTTGTATTGTGAATCATAACCACCAAAGAAATACTCGCAGATTGATTCTGAACTCCGAAGATATGATCCAAATATAACAAAATTTTGACTTGTAAAATATTAAAGCTCACAGATATTATTATATAAATACATTTTTTATGAAAAGTTTATATA
>KZ808060.1:141218-165219 GCA_000696205.2 Oncopeltus fasciatus | reverse complement strand
GGTGGAGAAGCTGCCCAATGGCAGTACTCCTAAAGCACTATTTACAATATTTACAATTGTTTGTTTTCAATTCTTATTGGGAAGTGTTGGCAATGATGAGGTCACGCGGCCATCTCCTATTCAGGCGGCGTGGTGGGTTATTAGGATGGGTACTACTAGATAGAGTTTGGGCTAGAGGATTGGGATGCATGGAAAGGGCAGAGTGGAATTTATTAAAACGGGTTGTGATAACTTCTTTTACAAACGGGATTTCAAGGTCATTGTGGAGTAAGGAGTTGGTTACGTAATAGGGTGCATCAACTATGATTCTTAGGGTTTTGGATTGGAAGGACTGTATTCTTTGGATGTTACTTAATCAGGTGAAGCATTTTATGCATTTATAAAGTGTACATCATAATAGTATTCCCTAAACTCCTAAAAGTATATGAAGTATTGCAATATATAGTATGGATCAAAAATAAATTTTCTATAACTCCAATAATTTTTACATTTTACAAACATTAAATTAATATATTACAAGTTTCACTAGAATGTTATTTTGGCATCCCTCCAACTTTGTTTACTTCCCTACTTTATCTGAAAATCACAGAGCAAATTTAATGAAATTTAGAGGGTATCAACCTTAAGAGATATGAAAGTTGGAAAAATAAGTAGTCACAATTTTTTTTTTTTCTACATAGCATGTCTGTTCACTGCTATATTGTTCGCAATTACAGCAGTTAACTACCCCCTAAATTTCATTAAAATATTTTCAATATTTCTCAAAATTACATTCTTAAATATCTTCCTCGATATGTTTTTTTTTTTAAATATTACAGAATATAAATGTTATAAAATTATTAGTAGAGAACTTGTTGGGTATGGTCAAAGTTGATAAAAAAAATACAATTTTTGTTAACAACACGTCCCATCTCGCCTTCATGATCTTTCATGATACTTTCAAAAACAGCATCGTAGGACTGACATGTATTTGTGCTTAATTTCTTAATGTGAAATTAGCTAATAGAACAATGAATCTCTCACTGTAAATATTAAGATCTTCATGAAAAAACAAAAACATGAAAGTTGACTTAGGCCCCCCACATCCAATTTTATGAATAAAACACATGGAAAACAATTTGTAAAAAGAATAAAAAAAAAAAAGATCAAATTTAGTTAATCTGTTTCAAAATAAAAAATGCTACTCAAACCTTCTAATTGTATTGTTAAATATCCTACTTATTTTGTGTCTTTCATGGCATGTTAAAAGCATAAACATTACAAAATTACATTTCTTGCTAATTCATCAGTTAAAAATTTTATTATAAAAACAAATATATTACTTTTCAATTCTGATCTCTCTCTAAACTCTGTTTCCCTCAGGGTCCATTTCAGCCATTACAGAGCTCATCCAACAGTAGGCGATAAGAAGTTCAAATATTTTTTTTATTTTAAAAATATCGAGAGCAAACAGACACACACACACATTGGTAAAAAATCAAAGATATTTTTGAAAGTCATATCCTGATTCCACTATGGATAACTTTATTTTCTTGAGGGAAATCAGCAACAAATACTTTGCAACAACAAAAAAATAGCCAGAGCAGCATCAACACATAACATTTCTTTCAATATAAATTAAATTAAAGGCTAAACAATTTAGTGTTATCTTACATTGGTTGATCCTTGATTGAAAGTGAATTCCCGAAGACCTGCTACCAATACTCTAGATATCACTGTATGAGGAAAGCAACTGCCAATATGAGCAACCACCCAATCAAAGTGAGGAGAGTGTTTTACACAGGTATCTATAAGGAAATTAGGAAAATAGAATAATATAACATTTCATAGAGAAGTTCAAAGAGGATTTGAATCCTCAGACAGACATTAACTGCAGTATAAAATTTCAATTTATAAAATTAATGAAAATGCATTTAAAAAGCACTTCACATGATAAGATAGGATTAGGAAACATTGAAACAGTTAGCTTAAGTAGGTGGTATTGTTATAATTAAAAGTTTTCAACTCAAGCTATCTGAAGAATAACTCAATTTTTCAAAAACAAAATTTTGAGAAGTGAGGGACACGACTTCTTTTTTCTTTTTACCATTTCCTTCCACTTCAGGCATTTTTGAAGTTAAAAACTTCAGGACGAAAGTACCACATTAGAATTAGAACATCCAGTGTTTCTTATCTGAACTAATGCCTCCTCTTAGAAATCCTGACCCAGCATATGGTGAGTCCCAAAGCTGTAGTGCTGGTTTCATAACACCTTTAAAAAGGTGGATCATATCATGCACGATTACAAAAGTATACTTGAAGAGGACTATAGACTGTGGCAGATGGCATAATGCCTTGGTCTGCACCATACTATAGGATGCAGGCTCTTAAGCAGTTTAAGGAGATGGGAGAGGGCAAGGTCCGCTGAGGTTCACAGGCAATGCAGACTAACTTTCAAGTTTAGACCCTAAAGAATAGAGGTCTAACCAGAAATGAGTTAAGAAATCTAGTGCGAAATTTCAGTTTCAGATTTCCTCTAGAATTATAAGACAATGTTTTCGGGAACATGGCCTGAGCTAGCCTCANTATCATGCACGATTACAAAAGTATACTTGAAGAGGACTATAGACTGTGGCAGATGGCATAATGCCTTGGTCTGCACCATACTATAGAATGCAGGCTCTTAAGCAGTTTAAGGAGATGGGAGAGGGCAAGGTCCGCTGAGGTTCACAGGCAATGCAGACTAACTTTCAAGTTTAGACCCTAAAGAATAGAGGTCTAACCAGAAATGAGTTAAGAAATCTAGTGCGAAATTTCAGTTTCAGATTTCCTCTAGAATTATAAGACAATGTTTTCGGGAACATGGCCTGAGCTAGCCTACTAAAATCACTTGGGTGTAAGCAGGTCATGTACATTAAATCATTATACATCTATTACATGTCGATACCTCAAAAAGGAATGGTCTTAGAAAAAAATTGAGAAAAAGAGTTATGATAGCTGGGTGAAAGTTTTGCTCAGATTTTTTGGTAGATCTGCAGCCAAGCAGGACTATCATCTGGTAGTATATCAGTAGTATGGAGGCTTTATAGGCTTTGTTTTGCAGAGGGAGTTTAGCTATAGGTGGAGGGGGTTTATGGAAGAAAGAGTATCTAGTATAGAATTTACTATATTTATTTCATTTTTGGGGATTCTAGGGGAACTGGTAAAATAAAGAAATATTTTCTGACTTTAAATATCTCAGTGGAAATCTCTTACATTAGTTAATATGATATTTAACTCTCAAAAAGAAGATAGAATGCACTACATTTTGTTTCTAAACATTACTGTTTTATCTCTATTGTTTTACCCCTTTCCCTGTCTCCAATCCCCCAAAATGAAAGATACATTTTGTTCAGTTGTAACATTCCTCTGGGTTTTGAAAAACTTATCTAGGAGAGCCAACATATCAAAGTTTCCAACACCCCTGGAATTGAATAAAAATTGGTACTGATGAGTCAGTGAGCTATACATCCAACTGTATAATATTTTAGTTAACAGCTCCAAAAAAACTAAAGAATAAATTATAATGTAAGAACATGGTGGAAGAAGTACAGTGGTCAATATCCAAGTCTACGTGGATGAAATATTATTCTGTTCAAACCAAGGATGTGCAAAAGGAAGAAGTCATCTAGCAACAGAAGTATATCATAATTACTTCTTATCATACTTATCAAACACAATTCAACAACTCATGTTAGTATATAAAAAAAAAACAACTTTCGAGTTCACTTCCCAGTATGCAAATATAAACAAACATGCATACATATATAATATATATGCATTTAAAAATAAATATAAACTATGACTATGCCACTCATTATATTTATATGGTAGTTGAAGAAATGTTCATTACCCAATAAAAATGTTACAGGTTGAAAAGATTCATTTGTTTCCATAAGCTGTAAACAGTGAATATTAATATCCAGAAGTGACCTTGTAGCTTTACATGACATCCACTGTTGCAAACTGTCACCAAGAGACCCATTCACAGGAGCTCTTCCTCGCGCCGCATATTTTGTAGATAAGTCACCTAAACCAAAATTGCTTAATTTCCAAAGAAAAATAATTTCAATACTCAAGATATGATCTAATTATTTTTACCTAGCAAATTAAGAGACCATTTGATAATTATAAACCTCCAGCCAAAAGGATTAGTAGATATAAAATTGTATAATGACAAATGAATTTCATCAATAATGCTTTGGTCAAATGATGTTGAAGATGAGATATTTTTAGATTCATTCTATAAGAAAAATATACAACAATCATATAGACTTATATTGAATAAGAAATTTATTAGAATATTTACTAAAGTGTAAAAGAATAAATTGTCATAAAATAAAAACAATTGGAAATTAATAAATGCTTTATTTCTTGTTAGAAAAAAAAATACAAAATTTAATATGGATTTGAGGTGAATCATTTCTATTCATTGACATTTTAATATGTGATTTCTAGTTAAAAAATAACTAATGCCAGTAATTTGTCTCAAATTACATAATAAATTGTATGCTTGTTTTTCCAAAGGAGAAATAGAGTATATGTTTACAAGCTGTTATTTTTCCTTGTACCAGTAGGTAGCCCACTCATAAAGACATATTTTCACATTAATGCATATCACTACAATTTTTTCAATTATGTCCATTTTTGCAAGTTATCAACAGACTTCCTCTTACCTCCTCCTATACATCCCAAAGATTTCTAATGAAATTAAAAAGTGCCAAACCAATAAAACATTTTACTCCTAAATTAATAATATTTATTACTTGCATCAGAAATGAAATAACCTTCCTAGGTATTTTTTTTCTCTGTATAATTAATAACCTCTTTTTTTTAATAATCTATATTCTGATTTTGCAGGAGTTACTGACAAAAGTAATAATATATTTACCTGTTATTTTGCTAAAAAAAACCTTATAACAAGATCTATTTTTAAAATGTTAAATTATCATATAGGAAAAAATAAATACATTACAAATCATGATGATAATTGTGGTAAAGTAAGGATCATGATGATAATATATAATAATTAATTTTAATTGTACCGGGAGCCAGAAAAAATATCACTGCCTCACCAGGGAACCCGGGTTTGATTCTGGCTGAGGTAGTGATTTTTTCTTCTGATAATAGGATTGCATATTCCAGATGTTGGTAAGCTGAAATAGATATTAAAAGTGCAAAGCTTTGCGCAACCCTTTCACAATCAATTAGAATTTATTAGAATGATATTAAAATACCAAAACAATAGCAGTAATATACCTCTAATTCTTGCATATAACTAGAAACTGATTTTTCATAGAAAGTTCCAAAATATTCCAGAACAGCGTCTTTAGAAGCAGGTAAAGATTTTAAGAGAGAAAATCCTTTTCTTATTAATTCTAAAGGACTGCCTGATGAAGGCTTGGAAGCACCGGCAATAAATAAGCGCAATTCTGTTCTGAGATCTTTTGGAGGAAGCTGCTTAATAACACTAGTTCCAGCCATATTCATAGTCAATCTCGTAAGGAGCGCAGAATGAAAGAAATTAAAACGTCACTAACATAACTCAAAGCCTTAGCGAATATGAATAAATAATTAGATTATAAAATACTCTAAATATAAAGTGATAATTAACTTTTTTGAAAAAATTAAACACTAAAAACTCAAAACACAAAATAACACAACACACACATGTCAACTTATAAATAAGCCGACTAAACACTAAGAAGATCAAGAACGATAATTCACTTCAGTACATAATATTCAAATAAATATATATGACGTCATAACACAATTTTTAGTCCAATAAATAGCGTGAATACAATTTCATTTAATACTTATACAATAATAGATAGTTTATTTAAACCTAAGCACAGATTAAAAAATTAATTTTATGAGGAAAGTAAGTTTCTCATTTACATCTTACATTATGTGTAGATTAATAGTTCACTGTATATAGTCGCGCCAAAACACTGTTCTCCCGCCATTTTAGAATTACCTGGTTTTAACTGAGTGAAGTGTGTTTGGTTTACTGTTATCTCCTTTTTATTTATTTATGTTTTTATTTTTAAGAAGTAATTTAGAGCGTAAATTATTCTTTTTTTTAAAATGTATCATTGTTAGTATTGTGGTAAGCAATATTTTCTTTGACCTGATTACTTTTAAAAAGTGTTCATCTAAGCAATTTTGACAATGGCTTCAGTTCAGAGGACTTTAAGATTTCCGGAAAGGAAAAGGTTTTCTCATATTTTATCAAATAAATTGGAAAAAGAAAATGATTCTAATTCGCCAGATAAAGAACCTAGGAAAACTAGAACATCAAAGAAAGACTCCCCTTCTAAAAGACCTGTTATTAGAGGTGAATTTTTTTCTTTTCTTTAACATATTCTTTTAATGATTATATGGTATTTTACTAAGTCAAACAAAATTTATGGAGTGGATTGAGATTACAAAAAGTTATTTTCAGTGCTTTTATTTTAGTGTTTACCCCCTATGCAGCAGATGAGAAGCATAGAGGGAGAGATTATCTACAGTTACTTACTCTCTTCTTAAGGACATGTGATTTTATGAAGTATAGGTCATGATTTTATTCATTTTTAAAAGATTCCCTATGGTGAAACTTGAACGTTTAGCACCTGAATTAAAATCCTGAACGGTCTCTTTGGTTAATCCAGGGCCTCAGTTTTGTTTTTTAATATATTTTCTGCGACTGGAAAATAATATTTCATAATATCTCTTAGATATGGAATTTAAAGATGAATTAGGACCTGTTTTGTTTGTGGAATATCAATGATTAGAGGGGGCAAAGTAAGGGAAATTTAACTGTTGTAGTCTTTCTCTTTGATTTAAAGAAAACCTTACTTTGACCTATAATAAAAAAAAATAAGTACACTATTTAAATATGTATTTAATAAAATACATCAATTTTTTAATTTATTGTCTTTGAAATACGTTCAAAAGATTTGATGAGCATAGTTCATTTTTATTAAGTTTATCAAATCTTCATATATTTTATTTAATAAGGCTCTTGACTGTAAAATATAGCAGCTCTAAAATATTGTTAAAAACATGTTTCAATAAATACAATGTGGTTGTTGATATTAAGACTTGTTTTTTTTTTAAATTTCAGATTCAGTTTTGAGTGAAAATAGTGTGAGTCCACCTAAATCTAGAAGAAGTGCAGAATCTGAAAAACTAGTGAATGATAATGGTGCTGATGTGATTTCTAACCAAGAAAATGAAGGTGATTAATCCAATATTGTTTATCATGGTTAACATAGCTGGATACATTTATATGTTTATAAAAGACATCTAGTAAAATAAAGATTGGTTTTATCATATAGGATGTATAAGATTATCCGATCCACCTGTTTTCTTTCTTCTGTCTCATTTGAAAAAAAAAAAAAAAAAAAAAAATTTATCGAGGTTTATTATTACTTTCAACTTAATCTAGAAATAATTTTTAAGTTACTGACTCTGGCAATTCACAGCTGTTGTTTATCTGGGGGATTTCACTCAAGGTGTATTACATTCTTCCTTTTTTTATTTTGGTTATGTGATATTCATAGTCAATAAAATTAAAAATCATCATATTTCTCCTGACTAATAATTGCTTATTACAAGACCAGTACTACATATACTCTTATATTATCCTTGTTGCCAATAAAAAAGAGAGAGAGAGAGAGAGAGAGAAATGTTTAGTTGAAAAAAGAAAGAGATATTAAACGTTCTAATAAATAAATAAAAAAATCATTATTAGGCATTATCCAAGGGTATTTTAAAAACATTAGGAAAATTAATTTTTCAAAAAAGCACATCTAGCACTCTCTTCCATTCAAGATACAAAATAGTGCTAGATGTTTAAATTCATATGATATATAGTTAAGTAGTTGAAGCTTTAATGGAATTGTTATGGATGACTATAAACCATATATCTTCTTTCAGATCCCATTGAATGAAACTGGTCTTCTATAATTTGACTAAAACTAAATTTTTTAGTAGCCTCATTTCAAAAGTTAACATCATATTACTGACTTAAAGATTTTTCATTAGAAAGAGAACTGTTTACGCTCTGTGCCCAGTCCTAAATTTTACCAACTGAAGAAAATAATTCCGTCATTAAAAGAATAAATATCCCTGTCAGAATTTCGTCTTATCTCCAATCTGTAAATAGATGGTTTTTGTTAGAGACTCTGGGAGTCTATGCAAATGTTATAGCCATGTATATAGGAAACTTTTATTTGAATCATAACTCATCAGCTGTATTATAATTATACAAATTTAAAACAAAAACTCTAAATTGATTTTCATGAAATTTGAAATTTTGTTTGCGCTCTGAGATAGTTAATTTCATACAAGTTTGATCAAATAACTTTGAGGGTCAAATTAAGGTTTAAATTTTAACCTATTTAACTATATATATTTGATGGTTCCCCTTACGAATACTTAATTGTGTTGAAATCTCGAAATTTTTTTCCCATTTTTTTTTTTTTTTTTTTTTTTTTTTTTTTTTTTTCCCACCTCCATTACTTTTCCCTAAAATCAATGATTTTAATTCACATAATTCTCAAGAATTGTTAAAACTTTCTAATAATCATCATTTTATATTTTTAAATTGTATTTTGGTATGTGACCATTTAAAAAAAAAAATTAACATTTTATGAAGTTAAAGCAAGAACCATGATTTTGTTCTCTACAACTAATATCCTCTTATAACAAAATATATTTTTATTGTTAAAATGGAACTCATTATTCATTATGAGTATTACATATATTTATTATGTACTATTTATGTTGGAAATGGTTCTTTAAATACTTGGGATTAAGAAAATTTTAAATTAAATGTGGTGGATAATGTAATTGAAATTTATCACTTTCTGGTATTTATTAAGCTTTGGCATAGTTTTCAATTGTTCAGCTCAAGTGGGCCTAAGCGGCTCTTGAGCTAAATATCACAAAATGTCACAAATATCTATCTCTCTTGGTGGAGTCATCGATTTAAACTGAATCGTTTAAAAAGTAACTGAAAAAGTGTGAATTATAGAGTTTTCTTCCTCCTTTTGCTGAGGGTAACTTAGTTCACTGTGTATAATAATTATCATTAAAATTAATAATAATAATTTTTTATTATTTATTATTATCCATTATTACATTTCATTACAAATAATGTATAGAAATGCTTTTAAGAAGATGCTTTTAATAATTGAGATATACTTGGAACTTATCATATTTTGTTGTAAAAGCCAGTCTTTTGTATTTTTTATAAGATTGTACATTTTAAAACTGTAATCAGTTCTAGGTTTTCTAAGTGGAAATGTTATACTAAAATACCTTTAAGGATTTAATTAATCTTTATTTATATTTCTTCCTGCATAATGATAGATATTTGTTTTACATGTTTACACTATTCAATGTACTTGGATTCATTTTTTTTAGACAAATGTGAGCTGAAAAATGCTATCAGAGTTCTTCATTCCAGCCAACCTACCAAGCTTTATGGAAGAGAAGATAAAGTGGACTCAATTTCATCTCTACTCTTAGAAGCTTTGGAAAAAAATGAATCTACGACTTTATATATCTCTGGCCCCCCAGGAACTGGGAAAACTGCTTGTATTAATCATATTTTATCAAAGGCTGAGGTATATCTTGCATTAATTTTATACACGCACACACTTTATATATAATTTGACAGGTGGGAATTAAGAGAGTCATACAAATTTATGTTTTGAAATTTGAGCTTTTTTTTCTTCCAAGTGCTTAGGAAAAGGCACATGATATTTTATGTGATAGTTATGGTAGCAAATTCAATGTTAGAAAAGTAAAGTAAAATGTTATCAATAGTATTTTCTCATTTGAGTTATAAAAATACAAATATTAATAGATATAGTTCATCTATACTGTGATGTTTAGCTATTTACTTAGTTGAAAATTGATTATAAATTGAAAAATATTCTGTTAAGGTTGAGTATGGTTTAATTTTATTGCATATATATTTATAAATTATATTGTTATTTTAGTTGAAACCTTAGATGAGCCAGTTAAATGCAAAAAAGGCTCGAAAAGGCCTTGAAAAAAAACTGGCAGAGAAATATACTGATATAGGAAGGAAAAGCTTTGCTGTCTGTATAATATTTAATTTGGCTAGATATTTTATTGCTTGGTTCTCTTTCATCAACTTATATTAAAAATTTATATTAAATGAAAATTATACTTTTTCTATTTTTTAAATTAAAACAAGCATTACTTGCACAAAACAAAATTTTTCACTCAAGGGAAAACTACAAACAGAAATAGTTTTAGTTGTATTAAACACTTAAACTCTAATTATTAAATGGTTGATACATAACAAATTTTGAAAATTATAATGCCAATGGTAGCAAAAAAGGTATTCCAGCACTTTCAAAAGTTTTTATTTATCTACAGGACCTTGCATTGATCTAAGTATTATCATCAATACCTTGTCTGAGCTCTTGCTTCTTTCAAAATTAATTTTTTTTTTTTTTTTTTTATGAGCTTCCCATTCAACCACTAAGGGGCATGGGGGTTGCCATCCCATTCTAAACATCCATGGTTTTATGGATTTTATTATTATTTATAAGTAAAAGTTTGCTCGGAGCAGGATTTGAACCCGCAGCATCAGGATTATGGGACTTGAACAAATCCCATAAGCTATCCTGGTGCTCCCAATACATTATTATTTTACATAAATAATAATTAAATAAATGTGAAAAAAATATACAATCAAAACCTAAATCATTCAAGCAAAAAACATGATTATCTTACCGTCTGTTAGGCTATGGTACTATTTTATTTTTATCTAAAAACATCAAAATATGTGCGGGCGTGTGTGTGTGTGTGTGTGTGTGTGTGGAGAATGTAACATAGTCTTTTATTTTCCTTAAAATTTTTGAACTCAGTCTTCAGTGATAATAAACCACTCTTGAAAAATGAGGAGTATTTATTTTCTAATACCTATGTTTTGGCTGATATTGTAAACCATCTTCAGGGAGAAAATAAAGTAAATTAGACTCTGTTGCAGTATTTGATAATTTTCATAGAAGCTAATATTCTTGTCTTAGTCCTAGAGTAATACATCTGGTTGTATATAAGTATTTGTTTAAAAACTAATTTTCAAGGTTTAAACAAATATGAATGTGAGGAGCTTTCTTCTTTTTTTTTTCTTTTTTTAATATTCAAAAGTTTATTTCTTTTGATAATTTATTTTTTATTTTATTCTTAAGATGACATTACAAAAATGTATTATAATAAAAATTATTTAAATAAAATCATTTATAGTAGATTTATTCTTATACTAAGTATTTTTATTTTATTTTCAGATAAAGAGAAATTTTAAGACTGTATATGTGAATTGTACTGGTTTAAAATCAGCTGGTGCTGCATTCAAAAGAATTGCTGAAGGTTTTGGATTAAAACGTGAATCAGCTGAGAAAAAGATTCAACTTTCAGTTGAAAAATATCTTAAGTCAAGTAAAAAAATGATGTAAGATCTTTTTTTCCCACTTATTTCAATTGCCTTATTAAGAATCTTTCCTCAGATCATGATCATGATCTAAGTTTAGTGAAATATTTTAAATTCCTTCTTTTAACTATACTGCTCCCAGCTTCTATAAGCTAAAACAGCCAATTGCTTCTTGGAGTATTTGTCTCTTTATCATTATATTTTCTATATCGATAATGATACATTGCTAGGCCTTTATTGGTTTACCAATCTTAAATATATCAACATAAATAATCAAATTAATGAAGGTGTAGAATAAATATCAACTCTTTGTACTTTTTATTTTATGTTTTTAGACACTGAGCTCTTTCATTCAGTCATTGGAGTGAGGCCTTTCCCAGGTACTGTCTTTTACTCGAGTAGATTGTGCCCTGGGAAGCACATTAGTTAGTAACCTCCATAGTTCATACATCTATTTTTTCAATGCAGAGCCCTTTCGAGGGTAATACCTTATCCTCAGTACTCTAAATTGGTCGAGGTGAACTCTTTCAGACCTCTGACTAATAGCTAATATATTTATGAACTGTGGAGTTTACTGACCACTTCTCAATTATTTCTCTCACCTTTGATTGAGAATCTTCACCAGCCAGCTATTATATAGAAAGGAAAAAACTATAAGTTGTTCTTATAATTCATATTTATTAATTTCTATTTGCATTCAAATATTATTTATTAATTACAATAAAATAATGTAATTTGAACATATATAAACAACACTATCTTCTCATACGATAAGCCCTCAGCTATTCTTTTTCTGAAGAACATATTTATAAACTTTAATTGTAAACCTTCATTTTATTGCTTTCTGAAAAGCCTAATAAATTTTTATTTAATTGTGTTGAAAATATTAGAAAGAATCGTCTTTTTTGAGTATGAATATATCACAGCTTGATTATTGTCCTTAATTCATCTAAACCATATTCAAAAAATAACTCATTTTTACATCAATAGCAATATTAGTTATGTGAATATAGAACTATCATACTTTTCGTAATTCGTCTTCATTGGTTTCTGCAAACCATCTTCTGTTGGTGAGCGCTTTCAGACATTATCCATCCTCGTGGCCAAATACATGTGTTCACTGTCGCTGTCTGTATTCAACTGCATTTGTATTCTGGGGGTTGGTCAGGTATAAGAGTCGTTTAGCTATAACGGTCGCTTTGTCGGCGATAAGGTCTGTCAAACTTGTGAGTTAATAGGTTCGGTGTCCATTATTTCAGGTATTAGTTGTGGCAGGGATTACTTGTAATCTCCTTTGTTGAGGTGTTCAAAGTGTTGCGAAAGTTTTTGATTTTTTGTAAATGTGTTTGTGTTTGATAGTGTCTGACTATGGAATATACTGTCTTATGTCTTTTTGCTATGTTGTCGGTTTGTGTGTCGTCTGCTTGTTTTTGTTTGTGTTACTAAAACAAACACACACAAACTAAAACGAACAGACGACACAAACTGACAACAACTCAAAAATACATAAGACAGTATAATCGATAGTCAGACACTATCAAACACTAACACATTTACAAAAAATCAAAAACTTTCGGTTAGATTACAACTAATCCCTGCTATAACTAATACCTGAAATAATGAACACCGACCCTTATAAATTTCACGTTTGACAGACCTTATCGCTGACAAAGTGACCGTTATAGCTAAATGATACCTGACTCAGCTGACCAACACACAGAATACAAACTCAGTTGAATANTATTATAAATACTATCTTTGTTTGGAAAGGCGATATTTAGATTAATAAGTAAAATAGCATGGGTTTAGATTCTTATTGGGAGATGGGTTAAATTAGATGAAATTTGTTAACCCACCAAGCTTTTAGTTTTCTTTGTTAGACAGATTTATTGATTTAGATTACACAATCTTTATTAGTGTCTCAATAAAACATATAAAAGATAAGTAACATAAAACCGTAAATGATATATATTTATACAAAGAAAGTAACAAAAATTTTAATTCAATAAAATAAAATTGAAGCTTCCATCTTGCTTTCATTAAATTTATATATCTCAGAAGAAATGATCATATGCAACTAATTTCCCCCCTGAAGAACATACACAAAGGAATAATCAGTTTGTCTACCTCCTCAACCCCCAAAACAGGTCTAACTTAACTAATGTTAGATTATTTGGGATTAGTAATTTAACGAATAAAGGAATACAACTTTGCTTAACTGAAAGATCAAGAATAATCGATCTTTGAGATAAGATTAAATAGCTTTTAAATGCTAAAGGATAGGTAATATTTGGTAGGGAGTGTCTACCTGTGATGGAGGAAGCGAGGAAGAGACAGTAGTAATAGCAGGAGGAGAACCCCACATGGTTTGACTATGAATAGTTTGTGCATTAAAGAAAAGCAAGACTTGTTTTGCTATAGTAAATATGAGAGCCTGAAGAACTGTTAAAGAATAGAATATAAAGAGAAGAATTAACTTACCTTATTTTAAATAAAACTCATTGCCAATTGTTGTTATAGAGGGTATATTTGTCATTTAATTTTTTACCTATAAATGCAAAAACTCCTTTGGTATAAAATAAGCTAAAATATCATTATGCTTATTCTTTACAAGTCAAACGTAATTGGCTATTTTCTTCGAATTTTAGTATTATGACTTGCCATGAATTGTAATCCACTCATAAAAAAGAATAACTACTATTGTCATACAATTAGAGATACCATTTAAATCTTAAAAAACCCAAATAACATTTAAAAGGATGGTTATACTAAAAGTCAATACTGGAAACCAGCATTATCTGGCTGAATAATCAACACAGTAATAACAGAAGCCAAACAGACTCTTCTGGAAATGAACCGATAAGAGCCAATCAATGGGAAGACAGACTTAGATCGAGATCCCAAGAGGGTATAAAAACCCCCTGGACCTGTAGTCTCTCCGTTTCCCATTCAACCCGGATGATGCCCTCACAGGATGTGTCTATGCTTACAAAAAACAACTTTTTGATACAGTCAAGCCCAGAAAAACCATTTATTAATATTTTGGAGACTATGGAAACCTATATGAACAAAAATACTTTGTATACATTTTTTTTCTTTGTTCAATGGTAAAAAACAGGTTTATATTTCTGAAAGTAAAAATATCTTGATTATTTTAATAGTCCTTCCATGTTATGCTGTATATTTGTAAATGTATTTATTTAACTGTGTTTTTATTTGCAGTATGCTTGTACTCGATGAAATGGATCAGTTAGAAAGTAAGAAACAGTCCTTACTCTACACTATTTTCGAATGGCCTTCATTATACACATCAAATCTAGTTTTATTAGGAATTGCAAATGCTCTCGATTTGACTGACAGGGTTTTACCACGTCTTCAAGCTAAACTTGATGTTGCTCCAAAGTTATTTCACTTTCCTTCTTATTCCAGGGAGGAAATAATGTCAATTCTAAAAAGCCGTTTGCAAGAGGTTTGTGCATTTTTTCTATCTGGATTTATATTGTTACTTTTAGATTATAATAGTTTTTTGGATTTTTATCAATCATGAAAATTAGGAAGAATAAAAAATAAAAATTAATAGAAGCATTAAGCTTTGTTATTTATGTACATGTTATCTTTCTGAAAGTGATTTTTGGCAAGACGCATTTTCTATAAGTCATATTAAGGTACAAACTAAAAGTATTAAAGTGTAAACAGAAATTTTTGTTTTTTGCAATATTATCTGCTTATAATCCTGCTTATAACTGGCTTAAATTTTCTAACATAAATAGGGATTCTCAAGATGCAATAACTCAAACTTAGTTCAAATTTGATCGATCAATTTGTTTGTCAAAAAATCAAAAACTATTATAATTAATTATATACATAAGATATATACAGAGTAAACAATTCACTCAAAATAGTGTATGATTAAATATATATATGAAAACTGTGTATAATGTTAAATTTAAGTATCAATTTGTTAAAAATATATTATGTGAGCATTATATTTTAAACACTCTCTTAATGTCAACAGTACTTCATAATTCCACATTTTTATAAGCTTCTTATGTTCAGATTTAAAGCACATTTGCTGATGAATTTTGTCATTGTTGACGAGTATTTTTTTCCACAATAACTGTGCTAATGCTAGAAATGATAAAAGTTTCTGGAACTACTTGCAAAACACTGTCAACATCTTGTTAGCATTGCTGATATAGCCCTTTGAATGCCTTCATTGTAGGCTCTGATTTATTCAAGTGATTTTGAATGATTTCAATCAATTAGTTGTGTTTTAACAATCATATTCAACAGGTATTTTAGCTTCTCCTAAACCTAAGAATCCAGAGTGTCAAATCTGGACTCTGGACGCAAATTTATAGGTCCAATCTACCTATCCATCTTCCTGGGTAACGTTAATTAAGCCAGTTTGTTATGTCTTGTTCATTATGCACTGGTCAACCATCCATTATGAAGTAGTTGTGAATGGATCATTATCGAAAATATCCAAAATGTCACCATCTTTGTGATCTTGACCAGCCTCCTGAGAATGGGGCTTAAAATAGAACCTCTTTTACGATGTGATAAGGGTTGAGATAGAAACTTGTAGTCTGTTGTATTTTTTTACATTTTGGTCTAATTTCACTTCACCATTGGGAAATCAAGCCATTTACATTGACTTGAGAAATTTCAATGGATTTTCACTGATTGGAGAAGCTAAAAATATGCTCTGTTACAATGTGTGTGTGTGTGTATTAGACTGTATGCACTGTAGCATTCACAATTTTTAATATAATGAAACCCATTTCAGTATTTTAGCTTCTTTTTGCTACCCGTTGGATGAGTTTGTTGATGATGGGAGGGGAGGTTTAGAAGGGAACAAATTTTTAACTTGATTTTCAAAAAGTTTACAGAACATACTAGTTGTAGAATTTAATTTTCTAACATTTATATTCTGTAACATTTTCATAAGTAAGAAATTTATCATTATTAGCTGAGCATTTCCTCCACTCTACCATCTCGGCCAGTCTAAAGCAAACTTTAGTAGACATATCTTTCATGCTCATTATTCTCTCCAGCTTGTAAATTACATTTCTTTGTTTATTCTTATTTAAATCAATCTTAAATGAAACATGGGAATTCTTATATAACACACCTCTTGTGTGACAGACTTTTTAGTATTGTCATCTACTTGTAATACATCCTATAACACACACACACACACACACACACACACACACACACACGCACGCACCCGAGTAAGTGTGCTTGGTGCACCAATCAGTGGAGATTGGTGTTACGGATAATAAGGAAGGGGAGTTGATAGTCAGACTCAATTTCAATGGTAAATTTGAAACGAGGGTGTTAAGAGTTAAATGCGGTAAGGATCCGGGGGATTTTTTCTGAAAATGAGAAAAAGGTCGTCAACATATTTTTTAAGGAAGGAAATTTTGTTATGAAAGGTGGAAGGATAGAGTCTAGGAGGTCATTAAGGGTGATGTTTGAAATGTCGGGAACAGGGTTATTTCTCATAGCCAGACCATTAATCTGGTTGTAGTAATTACGTTGGTAAAGGAGATAGCCGGATGTATAACATAGGGAAAGGGCCTCAAGATATGCAGACTGGGATAGTGTAGTGTGGCTTGGATTGTATTCCGAAGTTTATCAATAATTTAAAGGGCTTTATCAATAGGTATATTAGTGAAGAGAGATTCAGCGTCTAAGGAGCAAAGATTGTAGACTTTAGGGATAAGTAAAGATTCAAGCTTTGTTATTAGGTCAAATGAGTTTTGTTAGCTAAGAATCTGTAAGGATGGAAGGAGAAATTTACTCAGTTCAGATGCGGTAGAGTTAATATTGGAGTCAATGGGGCGGAGGGGATTTTCTGATTTGTGGATTTTTGGAAGGCTGTAACATCTAGTGTTGTGTACTAGATGTTATGGCCTTCCTATTTAACTCTCTGGCTTATAAGATATAAATCATAATACACTCTTATTCATTTTCATTTTAATGAAACATGGAAAATCTGCTTATTTTTACGGTTTCTTTATAGCCTACTTTTTCAATCATGTCACAACTTCAGCTTATCATCAAGAGGCGTAATAACCTAGACTTTGATCGCCTAACAAACTCATGTCTATCTAGCTTATCATGGAATCAAACCTCTCTCTCTCTCCTCCCCTGCCATTTTTTCTGCTTATCAATTATAGTCATTGTATCATTATAAGTATTTTGTTAAAGTGAAGGATACTAAAGGTCAATAAAAAAACAAAGAAAAACTTTAGTTTAGCTTCTAAAGTTTAGGTTTAGCTTCTGTATTCTTTACTTAATGTTTTTTATGAGGACAAAGTTGTTATATTATAATGAGGACACGGCAATATTTCAAGCATTTCTTTCATAGTCCATTTTGAGGCAACTCAAATAAGGGACATCCTGATGATACATATCAATAATTCTGTTTTTTTATATAAAAGCATTGGCACATATATTACCCATGTATTTTTTTTTTTTCAATTTTATCAATGGGATCAATTTTCTTTTTGTCAATTATTTGTTACTTTATTTTATTACTCTATCAGACTTCTAGAAGACTTAATTATTGGATCCTACATTTTTTCATATACCAGGTATGCAAGTTTAAAATGTCGTTTATTTCTTAAAATATATACACAGTAATTTAAAAAAAAGTATAATATATTTTATTCAAAGTACTGGCCCTCGCTTTCTACACATTTTGTCCATCTCTCGGGCAATATATGTATACCATTCCAAAAGAATGCTTCATCTTTATTTGAAATCCATTCATCGAGCCATTTTCGTACGTTTTCGAAATTGTTGAAGTGTTGCTCCGCCAATGAGTGTCCCATCAATGAGAAGAGGTGATAATCAGAAGGCGCCAGGTCAGGTGAATACGGCGGGTGGGGTAGGAGTTCCCAACCAAGCGAAGAAATCGTTTCCTTAGTCAATCTGGCTGAATGTGCAGGAGCGTTATCATGCTGAAGAATGACTTTGGCGTGCCTGTGAGCCCATTCTGGGCGTTTTTCGATCAATGCGTGACTCAAATTGATCATTTGTTGTCGGTAGCGCTCGGTATTGACTGTTTCGCCGGGCTTGAGAAGCTCGTAGTCGATTTGGTCGATTTTCTCGTTTTTGATCAGTAACATCAAAATCACCACGTTTGAAACATTGAAACCAACGTTCACATGTCTTGACGGTTGGAGCAAGATCGCCATAAGTCTCAACAAAAATTCGATGACATTCAGATGCCTTTTTCTTTTGATTAAATAAGAAAATCATGACATGCCTCAAATGCTCTTTATTTGGCTTAAAATTAGACATTTTTAAAACCAAAGAAAGGTATGATACGTCCACGTAAACGACTTAAAAACAACTGACTTTTGTAAACAAATGACTAACAAACAAAATAGCGTTTAGAGCATTCTATTGGAATTAAAACGACATTTTAAACTTGCATACCTGGTAGGGTATATTTAAGGTCTGTGTTAACTTATAAGTATGTGTTAATCTTCATTACATCTTTTTTCTGCAAACATTTCACTTGCATCTCCTGTTGAAATTATTTCTATCATTATCAGTAAATAAGTAAAATAATACTTTAAAAAAACTTAATTAAAGAATCAGATTTTCCTTAAAAATCTTAAATATTGTTAACAAATTTTTTCTTATAAAATTTATTTAAAAAGTACTCAGATTGATTTTTATTTAATGGTGTTATGTATTTTTTTTTTGTTTAGGCTGGAGTTGATGAAGTTTTAAGTGGTGGTGCATTGCAGCTTATTGCTAGCAAAGTGTCTGCAGTTTCTGGGGATATTCGAAAAGCATTAGACATTGGAAGAAGAGTCATAGAAATCACGCATGGTAAATCTGAAAGTTAGTACATGCTTGCAAATAGCAAATTTGTTTTTGTAAGCACAGCGTTTTTTGTGCTTATGTTTATTATTTTTTTAAGTCTAAATTAAATAGCTATTAGATGTTTTAGGGCCCATCTGTTTGTTGAGTCAGATTAAGGCAAATCTATTAAAAGTTGCTTGTTTTTAAAAGAACTTAATCTAATGGTACAATTTATTAGTTAATGATATAATTTTATCTTATTTCAATTCTAATTTTTCAACCATAATTTTATCCAACCTCCATGTAAGTTGGATTCTCTAATTGAAATGTTGATTCAAAACTACTTGAAACCGCAATTAATATTTTTTGTTTCCTCAAACTAGCAGTAACGCTTCTAAGCGTTATGGTTCTAAGCTTCCTATAATAGCTCTTATGGTTCTCAATGGGAAGGCTTTATTTTGGTTTAGATAGTTGTTATTTTGTTCATTGTTTTCCTGTTTTCTTTTTTAAATATTTTTCTCTTGAATTTTATTTAAGGCTTAGTATTATATGTTCACTGTAATAAAAAAAAAATGAAAGTTATTACTGCTGTGAAAATAAAAAGGTTTTTAACTGAAGATTACATCGTTAATTTTAGACATAAAAATAAAAGCATACAGTCATAAATTTAATAATTTATATTCTTAGATGAACTATTTTATTATTATCATCCACTCTTTATGGTGCTTATACGATCAGTTTTAGAATATATTGCAACTATTGTTAAAAGGTTTCATTAGTTATTTTGTATATGTATATGTGTGTGTGGGTGTATGTGTTTGTGTAAATGATTACCTCTTTCTAAAAAAATAATTATTAACTACAAATATTTGTTGTAGCAAATATGAAACATAGTTAGCAAATTATTTTTTTCTTCAGCTAATCTTTAAAATGTGACTGTTGAGTGTCAGCAGTGCATTATGCATTTCACAAAACTTCTATTTTGAATTTTTTAAGTATTTTTATTTAAATGTGATTTTAGGTGAAAAGAAAGTTAGTTTGCTTGATGTAATGGAAGTTATAAATAATGTTTATGGCACTTCTGTAACATTAGACAATTCAGAGAAAGGCGAAAGTTTTCCTTTGCATCAAAAGATATTTATTTGTACAATGGTTCTGATAAAGAAAAACTCTAAAATTAAAGAAGTGACTATTGGGCGTGTAAGTATTATTTTTTCTTTTCACTATTTTGTTAAAATTTTAATGTATGTAATCCAAATTTATGAGATGCAATTCTATTGGTCTTAAGCTAAATAATCTTAAGGCCACTTTATTTTACCCTATTTTTATTCTGGAGAAATTAGTCAGGGTTTCAGCCATGATAAGAAAAATATAATACTCCACAATTATTGGGTAATTATTTTATTATTGCCTATGTTTCAATTTTGATACAAGAGTTTTATCTCACATCTCAGAGTGCAGAACTAAACTCACTTTCTAACTTCGCCAGCATAACATTCGGCAGCCAACCAACCTCCAAAATGTTTTTTTTTTTCTCGAACAACAATTAATTTCTGCAAAAGTATTAATAGACTAATGAACATAAAATAAAATTTCCAAAAAAAATTTCTTCATGTCTCTATTTTTTGTTTTTCCATCATTCAGGATTTTCTGCTCTTCCCAAGCCACTTCCTTGGTTCCATAAATTTGATTAAATCTTTTATATATAAGGGGAGGTCAAAAAGTTCTCAGCTTTACCCAAAAAGGAATGAAATCAAAACACAAAACATACATTATTTTTATGTAAATGTAAATGTAATGTCCCTTATTACGAACACATTTATTTAATCTATTTATTAATTTTTTTAAACCCCCCAAATAATAATTTTTTTCTTTGAAGCCAAATAATTGAGAAGGTCTCCATCCTCAAATAGGACCCCTGAGGTCCTTTTTGGGATTCAAGAACAGAAAGTAGTTATTACTCTGGGCTTTAAGGAGAATGGCTGATTAAATGAAAGCTCAAGAAGTCAATCATGGCCAACACTTTACTGTGTCAAGTGACAATTCAATGGCAAGTGCCAACTGATGAAATGAAAAGTGTCATAGAAGACAAGAAATGACAGGGTTATGAAAATTTGTGTAAATATATCTTCTCATTAGATAAATATGATAAGATTTAATTCCCTGAAATCTTCCCCTAATATATATATATATAGCCACACTTCACATAACTTCTCAGGAATAATTTTTCATTAAACTTTATCTGTTTTTTTAGGGTGTATTGTGTACCTGTTACCAAAAAAATATTTGTCAGCTATATCATTTTTTCCTTCTCTCTTTAAGTCTCTCTAACTCTCAAATGTTGTCATATTTCATATTATTTTTATTTTAATGTTATTAAGTCTGAGAAAGTGCCATTTAATAGTTAAAGTAAGTTCAGCAAGATAGTATTAAAAATTCAATTTTAAGCATTGCTTGAAATTGTCAGAGTTGGCAAAATTAAAGAGTAATCCTTTTTGTCAGCTAAGCAAGTTAAATATAAACCAATTATATCTATTAAAAATGTCAGAATTTTTTTTTTTTAATTCTCAATTTTTATTTATTATCCAATATTTTTTTCTTGGTTATTTATGTTTTATTATTTTGTACTTTATATTTTAGGTACATGATGTGTATAAAAAAGTTTGTTCTAAAAGGAATCTACCCTTTATAGATTTTTCTGAATTTATGCCTTTAACGGAATTAATTGAATCTCGAGGAGCTATTAGAATTATTGGAAAGAACAAAAACCGACTTTCTAAGGTATTGTCTATTTATATACTAATGGTTAAAATCCTTAGCACTAATATTTATTATTATATTGCTTGGTTAATTTTAAAGAATTAACGTGTGAGAATGGTCGGGGTTTCGGCCAGGAAGAATCTTCCTGGCCGAAACCCCGACCATTCTCACACGATATTCGAGACGGCCAACTAATCATCAACCACTTAAAGAATTAAATAAGGTTTTTTTTTTCAAAATAATTCTGTCATGATTTAGTTCTCCCTAAGTATGAGACTCTCTTGTTCAACCCCATTGCCCCGGAGAAGGCCTGGAATTTATGTTGAAATGTAGGCAAAAATAAAAACTTTTTGTTTTTAAATTCTAAGGCCGAATCTCTGAACAAGCAAGCCTTCCTCATAAAGTTTGATGGTCAACTAACTATCTCCAAAACTAATTCCACGATTTTCTTCATATCGCTGATTTTCTTTAATAACCTTCTTAAGGCTTTAAATTTAATTTATTAACTTTACAGTGTATGGCTGAATATTAAACACGTGTATAAAAAAAACAAATGACTGTTTTGTCAAATTCAAGATTTCAAAGGACTGTTAATGTTTTAATCCTATTATTACTTACCAATACTAAATATTCCCTTTAGAGCATTCTCTAAGCTTGATAAATCCCATTTGACTTATTAAAAAAAAAGCCTCAGTTCAGTTATTTGTATGAAGAAATATGACAGTTTCCTACAAAATTATTATAATTTTAAGGCATTACTGCCAAAAAAATTTCACTGAAGCAACTCGTGAATTTATTAAATATGAAGGGGGAATGTGTTTTTAACCAGCATACTGTGCGGCATTGGTTTGAAAAATTTAGCAGTAAAGATATGATGTTGGGAAGGAAGAAGGGCTTAGGGCGACCCTTATTGGATATTGATAAGATTCTGCAAGGAGCTTTTGTGTCAAGTCCATCCACAAGAAGTGTAGTGTATCATAAGATTTTTTTAGTCACCATCTACTCTCCATGGGAAAGATGTAAAAGAGCAGTAGACTGGTCCCTCATGAACTTACTCTTTAATAATCAGCTAAGAGGTTAGAAATTAGTGAAAATTTATTGCAAAACCCTTCTGACAATAGACCTTACTGGAAAATTGTCACTTTTGACGAAAAGTGTGTTTACTGGTGAAATCTGAATACCCGAAATTAATGGCTAAATCGAGGTCAAACTGCTTTTCTGGTTAAAACAGGAGAGCAATTTAACCTGTACAAGGGGACAATTTAAAGTCTATGCTTTGTGTTTTTTTTTGGGGGGGGGGGGAATTATTAAGGTGTTAATTATCATGGATTTGTTCTTAATGGATGCTGAATTCTGAACTCTACTGCTAAATAACTGAAATTATTATACACGATGTTGTCTGAGTCTTATCCTGCTTTGATCAACAGAAAAATAGTTTTATTTCTTTTATTCCAACAAGTTAATGGTCATCCACATACTTCCTTTTGAGCCAAAGAAAAGTTGAATATCTTCATGGGTTCAAACTCCTATCTCGTCCAACATATATTAACCCTTATAAATAAGATAATTACTTTTTCTTCAATCCATGGCCCTTTTCTTCAAGGGAAAAACTTGATATTTTGCATAATTTGAAATTGTGGTCTAAGAGTTCTGTAACAGCTTTCCCGTGGATATATATCAGCGTGGGATCGAGTAATTGGCTAGAAGATGGCTAATGGTGGTAGATAACTATGGATTATACTTTGTATTTTAATTGAAGTTAAAAGAAGTTTAGAACTATAATATTACAAATTTTTTATTGAAAAACTTTTTTTCCCCTTATATACCCCTTCATACTCTTTAAAAGTCAAAACAAACAAAAATAAATTAAATCTGAAGTATAATTAAAAAATAAAAATAAATAAATGAAAAAATTAAATAGAGAAATTATTAATA